>CAUYRH010020675.1:0-59164 GCA_963574655.1 Perodicticus potto | reverse complement strand
ATACGGATCAAAAATGTTTTCACATAGTAAATGAGAAAATCACATGAATGTTATGTCAATCAGGTTGAGAAAAATATCTCTGATTGTATGTGAAGCCCGCACACTGTACCCCATGATTGAATTATTGTACACAGCTATAATTCAATAAAAAAAAAGAAAGTTTAAATGCAAAAAAAAAAATGTTCAAATGCTGATGACAATGATGGCTGCACAACTTTGTTAACACAATGAATTTTATTAAATGGACGAATGGTATGGTATGGAGTTAGATCTCAATAAAGCCATTATTGAAAATAACATAGGAGTAACTGTAGTTATTGGGTGGTATTAAATGCCAGACAATAACTCTCAGAACTTTTTGCAGATTATTTCATTTAAGTCTTACGAGAAGCCTATGGAGCAGGTACCTTTATTATGTGCACTTTGCAGATAAGGAAACTCAGCTGCAGAGAGATCAGGTAACTGGTCTTAAGGATGTTTGGCCAGTAAACCAGACAGCTATGTTCTTAACTCCTGCACGTGGACTCCAAGATGCAGGCTCAAGGAGAGGCCCATGCACTGCTTCTCCCAGCAGGACACTAGGCACAGCCTGAGTGTCCACCAGTGGAGGTCTGTTTAAATACACACAGGTATCTTATGCTTTGAAAAGAGTGAGATATTCTGTACACACTGCTATAGAAGATGACTACAGAAACAAGGTAAACAAATGCTGTGGTTTTTTTTGTTCCCATTTGATTTCTTTTTTTTAATTATAAAAATCTACACATGAAAAAAAGTTTTAAAAAAGCGATATATGTAAGCATACCAAAATTTGACAATTTTCCATCATTTTTGATGAAAACAATTAACTGGAGTTTTCTCTGAGAAGTACGTCTATTGTGATAGGAACATCTCATTTTTAACTGGATACCTTTTGGTATCGTTTGAGTGGATTTCAGTTTTTAAGGGGCTATCCAGTCCTAAACCAGTTCTGAGGACACCTTCTCTTCCTCATCCACCATGTACCCTCCTGAGCAGCACACGGCCACTTTGTTTTATTTAAACCTCCTGACGTTTCACCGCACTGTCCCTGAGTAGCCTGTGAGCTTCCTGAGAAAGACACTGTGCTTGTTTCTTGAAAGCAGCGCCAGACACATAAGAAGATCCTCCATACTTCTCTGCTGTTATTGATCATACAATATGAGACAAATGAGTAAATACATCAAAGTCGAAGATTTGACCTCAACTGCCGGCATCAAGGATGTAGCCAGCGACAGGTGGAACAGGAGGGCACCATGCTGGAAACCACTTTCTGTCACAAGGACCATGTGCTCCCACCAGGACTGAGAACACGGTGGCACAAGCAGCCTTGGAAAATGATTTATTCCTTCAGTTAAACACATTTACTTTCATCTAGTCCCAGAGAATTTATAGAGCCATAATCCCTTCCATCTCTAATGCTTTTCGTTATCTTTTCCTAATTAATTGAGGTATGTAAATTCATTGATCTAAAACTTTGGAGGCATAAACATTACTCACGGAGTGATCCAGCATCACATTGCTAGCAGATCAAGCTTAATCAGGTTCTACCGTTTTCTAAATTATACATGTTATTAGACAAGATTCATTTAATTTTGCAACTAACAGCTACAGCTTATTATACTGGCTGCTTCAAGATATTTATAGCAACTCACTGTCAAATCTGCACTATTAACCATCTCAGGATACAATTAATAAAATGGAATTAACTGATACAATAGTGGGCTTTGGCATGGTATAAAATATGCTTCCCTGTGCTTTTGGAAAAAAAAAAATTAAGAAAGGTATATCATCCAAGTAAAATTTCTAAAGCTGCTACCTTATAGATCAATATAAAATTTCTTCACAAGAGTATTTATGGATTATGACAGTAGTATTTCACCCAAGTTAACACCAAAAGAAAGTAAGGAGTAGTAAATTTTTTTATATAAACCAAATACTATATATTGAACAAAACCTACCAGGTTTTCCAATAAGCTATTTAGGAAATGGGCTGTGGGGATGTGATATAGAATTTGAAACATGCAGGTGAATTTCTAAATTCTGAGGATTGGAAAATAATATGTCCTCAGCAGGTTCGGCCTTTAAATGTTCCATTTTCCAGCCTCTCATTTTTTTTTCATGCCACATTCTGATTAACTACCTGCTAATTGCACCCCTTTAGGATCATGCTCCTCTTTTAGGACTTCTAAGGAGGTAAAATTTTAAATATGAGTGTGCAGAGCAAAAACAATGAGGAAAGGGAAGATGACAATATTCTAGCCAGTAGTGTAGGCTTTGTCTACACCACTTGTCTATACCATGAGACAGCTTGCCAGGGGACTCTGCAACCTTCTGCAGAATCCGTTTACGTGCTCCAGAAGACCCCAAGAAAGAAGCCAGCTCTTCTCTGGCCGTCCTGAGAGGGCTGGTCCAGCATCCCTGGTCAGATTGCCACAGGCTGTCTGCCTAATGGCCTCTGTGGTCGTGGCCTGCTCTGAGGGAAATTGTCCTCAGGTGGGAGGAGAAAAAGAGAGCGTTCAGATCACAAGTCCCTTCTGCTCCCTGGTTCCTCAGAGGTCCTCATCCTTCTTTAGAGTTATGAATCCTCTATCAGTCACAGTTCTGCCTGGAACCAACAGGAGATATGCAGATATAAAGAGGACGTTAATCATGGAACCCAAGAAGTCCCACGACTTGTGGTGTGTACGCTGGAGGCCCACGAAAGCCGGTGCTTAAAGCTCTGTCTCCGTCTGCAGGGCTGAGAACCAGGAGAATCAATGTCTCAAGGCAGAAGACAGATGCCTCAGCTCACACGGGAAGAAAATTCACCCTTCCTCCCCCTTTTTGTTCTGTGTAGGCCTTCAACGGATTGGGTGATGCTTCTCCACACTGGTGAGGGCAGATCTTTACTCACTCCACTGATCCAAGTGCTAATTTCTTCCAGAACATCCTCACAGACACGCCCAGAAATAACATGTAACCAACTATCTGGTTACCCTCAGCCTAGTCAAGTTGGTGCATAAAATCAACCGCCACAGAGCCCTAAAGGATCTGATGAGAGCTAGCATCGTATCCCCACAGGCCTGCGAGGCAGACGGACTAGACCCCGCCCTGACTGGCGGAGCTCCCTGAGCGGGTAAAGCCTGCTGGAGGACCTGGCACCCGGGTTAAGAAAACGCCCTGAAAATCCCGCTTTTGGACACTGTATTACTTAATGCCTCAGAAGAAAATCTTCATTAAAAATTTCTTTTAAAGCTAAGACTTTCCTCAGAAAAGCTGTGTTCCTCTTCAATACAGGTAATATTTTATTTCTTTGACAACTCTCTCTGGCTAGACTTTCAACTTATCTGTATCAACCACAAGGACTCTAAGATCGGCCTATCTGTTTCTGCCTCTGGTCCTGACTTCCTACATGAACTTACATTTTCTTTGCTCCTGACTTATATTTCTTACTTATATTAATAATTTTCTACTGTGTGCTTTTTGTTCATTTGAAACTTACCCAAATGCTTCATAGAACACACAAGCAAATAAAGCAATTTTGAGCCTTTGATCCAAATATTAGAAACCAGACAGAAAAAACATGGAAGCTTCCCCTGCTCCTCAATCAAAAGGCAGCTGTTAACTAGTCCCTATTATTAAGGTCCTATCATTTCTCTTCACTGAAAGAACAAACATCTGTATCTTCCCAGCCACAATCAAGACTTCTGGCCTTATGAAAGACAGAGTTTCTGGCCCTGAGCCGACACTTTGGTCCACTATAACACCTGCAAGTTGACTACGATGCAGCAGCTCCAACAACTCAAACAGCACTGAGAGCCTGCAGATGTGCAAGTGGGGTGGGATCTACATCTGGGCCGCAGGGGTTGGGGTTCATCCGGGAACTTGGATGGCAAGAAAACGAGATTTTTACCAACTATTGTTTTTTTTTTTTTGTTTGTTTGTTTTTTTTAAGACAGAGTCCCACTATGTCGCCCTTGGTAAAGTGCTGTGGCATCACAGCTCACAGCAACCTCAGACTCTTGGGCTTAAGTGATTCTCTTGCCTCAACCTGCAGAGTAGCTGCAACTACAGGTGCCCACCACAATGCCTGGCCATTTTTTGGTTACAGTTGTCATTGTTTAGCAGGCCCAGGCCAGGCTCAAATCCACCACCTTTAGTGTATGTGGCACCCTACTCACTGAGCTATGGGCACCAAGCCACCAACTTTTGATATTTAGCATCTTCTTCTATTATGAAGTTAAAGAAAAGAAAAATCATAGAAGTATTGATGCCCCTGTGGCTTTCCCCCCACAGAAATCACATGGATTTTCCTGATCACATCACAGTTCTTACAGACACCTCAGGGTATTAAGCTCATCACCACTCTGAAACTATGGCAGTTATCAGCCCTGCGGTTAGACTGCACTACATAATATATCAACCCAGAAGCATGTATGTTGTCATGTCAAATAGTTTGTAAAATATCTTGATAACTACATTTTAAAATAATTAGTTTCCTTGAAAATCATATGCATCTTATATATTTAAAAACCTTGTTCTGACATGAGAACCAAAGGGCTTCACAAGCTGCCAAAGGGGTCCAAGACACAAAACAGATTAAAATGCTGTGACTTGGAACAAAGGGCTGACACAGCCAGCAGCCAGTGTGCCTCCGCTGCCATTCCAGCACATGGCAAGTGCCGGCGGAGGCGGAAGGATGATCACACACCTAATCAGAAACAACTTTTCAAGTAATGCTCCAAGTTCCCTAATTAGTAATATTGCGTAAATTAGTCCAAGCCACTTTAATCAGCCTCAGCAGAAGGCAGGTATTGTCACTGATTACTTAGATGCTTTCACGGGGCTCATAATGGATATGAAGGAGCACAGAGCTGAGGGGCTTGGCTGATTGCTCCCAGGTTACTGCTCAGCATTCAGGCCACACACGTCCTGCTGAAAAATCCAAGTGCCGACAGCCCCAGGCCATTTTAAGGCCTGATGGTATTCGAACTAGGACATCCCTTTCCTGCCTAGAACCCCCCTTTTATCTTTCTCTGTGTTAAATGTAGGGTGAATTGCCTTTAAATCTAGGCATTTCTTGAAGCCTGGAGTAGGCACTTAAAAACCCAAGGCTAATTATATAGCTGAGGAAACCAATGCGATTTAACTGAGCTGCTTTTTGCAAAGACAAACAAACAGGCCCTCCTTTAATGTGGACAAAAAGGTTTCTGTTTAATGGAAACTTTCTGAGGATCTTCTACGTGGTAGACAGTGTAGGAACTTATCACTTACATGACAGGGACTGAGCCTGTTGGTTACATAAGAGATAATATGGAAGGGAATTGCCAGTCAGTCCTCCAGGGAACTGCAGAGCACAGTGGCTCATGTTCACTCCGTGCAAACACTGGAGATCCCAAACCCAGCCAATGCACTTTGACTTTCAAGCCTGAAGAAACTCACCTGCCTATAAAGAGCACATCTGAGGATGCGCACAACAGCACTACTTATATTAGCTCCAGACTGAAGCTATCACAAGATTATCACTCCTGGTTATGACCAGGAGGGAGGATTAACCAATTAAGAGAGTCCCGTCCATGGGAAGTAGTTATTAAAAGCCTGACATAAACCTGTACACACAAACATAAAAAGATTTTGCTAACAGATGGAAAGGGGAAAAGTAAATTACAGAACAGTGTACTCAGTATGATCACATTTATATTTAAGAAAAGCTGAATCACAAGTTTGCACGTAGCTTGGGTGACCCTAAGCGAAAGCACTTGATGGGAGACAGGGCCAAAGTTTATTCTAGATATAGATTTTAAACCTTTAAAGAAAATGCATTCACATGTTACCTGTATAATTTAAAAATCTAATAAACTAACAATAAAACTGGACCATATCTACCCTAGTCTAAATGCTAGAGAAAATCAGAATTTTTCTAAAAACAGAAGAATTTCATGTTTTCATGTATCTGTATTTCTAGATGATTCACTAATGTAGCACAAACTTTAGAAGAGTGCTTGGCACAAAATAGGCAATTAACATGGATTTGTTAAATAAATGAACTGAACTTGCACTGGGCACTTCCCATGCTGCTGGCAGCGTGCTAAGGATCATGGGAGACACACATTCTGACTTGCATTCACTGAATTCATCTCCATGTGCCTCTCACTGGGAACTAAATGAAAACACACTTGAAAAAAGACACACACCTCTATTGCCCTTTAGGAACTTGGAGCCGAACTGGGGGAAGTAGACTTGCAGATGTTGGAGGAATGAGATAAGACCCTTTTCTGGCTACAGCCTTAATACTGGCTTTGTTTTTTTAATTATGCCTCTGAGGCACTGCTTATCATTGCCTGTCTTGTACCACAATTATGTTCATGTGTTTGTGTCTACCCAAGTGCAGCAAAAAATACCAAATTTCCTGGACTGTGCGAACCACAGGAATACCAAAGCAAAGGCTCTATTCTCTGTGTAAAGCCAGCATGCCAAAGCTTTCTATCTTCACTGAATGGCTTTCTTCCCAATTCTATAGTTTTCATCATAGAATGAGACATCTCCAAATACAGAAGGAGTTTTGATGGTCATTTGACCATGGCTACTCTGATCGGGACCTTGACCCCGCCCTTCACATCTAATTTCAGGTGAATGTTACTGAACTAGATGAAATGGAAATTCCGTCTCTCTCTGGCCTTTTTCCCAAAGGAAGGGCACAAGTCCATTTATCAGTAATTCTACGTTACATTCCTGCAGCATCTCCCACTCTGAACCACCACTCTGTTGATTTACTTATTCTCCTCTCCAGCCTTTCGCAGCCCTATTTGCAGAAGTCCAGCCCATCTTTCCCCTTGAAGTTACGACTTTTCTCCCTAAGTGGATTATCTGCACTCATCTATTGCAAACTTCACTTCTGGGCATGCTCTCTCCCCTCCAATTTGTTGGAAACATTTCTGAATTCAATTCCATTTTTATATTGTATCACTTTGGCCCCAAGAGAAATAGTCCCAGAAATTCAAATATAAGATGTCTGGGATGCTTTTAACTGTGAAAATGTGGTTATACTGTGCAATAGATGTGCAGAACTTGACCTGGGGAACTACAATGAAAAGCCTTCTACGGTCAGTGATGAAAGGCTTCTTCATCTATAAATCCAAAAGTATTAATTGTGTAGATTTGTAAGGTCTTATCCAAAACCCACTGGGCCAGATCTCATCTGAAAGTTGGAGTCTTAAAAACTTTAGAATGGTAATTCCAGGCATGAAGCACATAGTAAATAACACCTCAAGCTGGTGCTTGGAGAGGACCCTGAAATGAAGCAGTTTCACTAGCAAAACATGTGAATATTCTAAGTAGGATTAATAAAGACTTAGCCTCATGTCATTTCAAGGCGGCGTTGCTGCCAACTGGGTTAGTTTCATACTTAAGAAAAAACTCTTCGTTTCCAGAGTCTTCTAAACTTTGGAAGGGCAGATAAGGGATTATGATCAAGTACCTGCCCTACATCAAAGAGCCAGCTATAGCTCTCCTGGACATTCTGCATAGAGACCCTTTAAAGCAGATATGCAGGGTTGTTTTCCTAAACCTTAAAATGCTGTTTCGAAAGTCCTGCATAGGAAAGGTCATCCAGTTTTGTTCAAACTGTTACATAAAAAGCAAAACAAAACCTATAAATTTAAAAGCATTTCCTTTGAAAGCTGAGCATGATAGGTCTAAAGGAATGATAATTCTCATGCTAAACACCATTATCTTTAACAGTTAAAAGGAATTTTCACAAGCCATTTGCACACACACAAACATTACATCTAATACAATGAAAGAAAAAAACAGAGGGCCCTGTGCAGTTTTAGCACAGATCGGGTACCATATCTGAAATGCTTGGGACTTGGATTTCATATTTTTTTCAGATTTTGAAATATTAGCACGTACGTAAAAAGATGTTTTGGGAATGGGACAGAAGTCCAAACATGAAATACATTTGTTTCATATGTACCTTATTCACGTGGCCTAAAGGTAACTTGATAGAATACTCTTAATTTCATAAAAGAAAGTGTGTCAGCAGGAAGCAAAGCAGACGTGTCTCCCCTGCCCCTGCGAACACTCCAGGGCTGCCCACTCCTGCCTCTGACCCACTCGCTGCCGTGAGCAGCCGTTTTCTCACACTACTCACACATAAGAGCCTCACAGTAAAAGCTGTGATGCCGCATTACTACAGGGGAAAAGTAATGCGTTCAGGGTCACTGAGCCCATTAGCACCACCAGAACCGTCTCAGCGGGTGAACAACCGCAACAACAGACAGGGCAGGCTTTCAGTCGCTACCCGTGACACTGAGTTTTGATTAAAAGGTTAATGTATGTTATATTTTATCTTTTGGTGAGAAGGAACACGGAAACAGTTGAGGGACTGGGCAGTGGGTCCTCTAGATTTGCTGAAGCGTGCTGCTGGATGGCTTTGTAAAATATTTCCTCCAGAGTCATCGGCCTTATTAACAGCGGTTTCTGTGTTTAGAAATTTCTCTTTAGGGGCGGCACCCATGGTTCAAAGGAGTAGGGCGCCGGCCCCATATGCCAGAGGTGGTGGGTTCAAACCTGGCCCCAGCCAAAAACTGCAAAAAAAAAACAAAAAAGAAATTTCGCTTTGACTTAATAAACTGACATGATTTCTTTTTCTGTTCTGAATGCACATTGCTCTAGTTCTTCAATAGTCCATACATTGCTATGGTTTGAGTATTTGTCTCCCTCTCAAATTCATGTTGAAATTTATCCCCAATATGGCAGCACTGAGAACTGGGCCTTTCGGGGGTGAGGCGGAGCCCTCATGAATGGGTTAAGCCACTCGTGGATTAACAGGTTATCACTGGAGTGTGACTGGTGGCTTTCTGAGAACAGGAAGGCAGACCTGAGATAGCACACTCAGACCTGCTGCCATGTGCTGAGAAGGCCATCACCACATGCAGCCCCTTCATCTTGGACTTCTTGGCCTCCATGCTGTTGAGAAATAAATTTCAGTTCTTGTAAATTACCCAGTTTCACATATTCTGTTATAAGCAAAAGAAAATGGACTGAGACACAGGTTTTACTGTGTCATCTATAGGCACTCTTTCTGCAGTTATTAAACATCATCTTCAATGTCACTAGTACAGGCTGAATATCTCTTATCCAAAATGCTTGGGACCAGAGGTGTGGAATTTTCTACTGTGATGATACGTCAGTGCTCCAGAAGTTTCAGATTATAGAGCATTTCAAATTTTCAGATTAGGGATATTCAACATGTAACAGCTTCTCAAACTTTACTGTTCATAAGACTCACTTGGGCACCTTGTTAAAATGCTGATTATGACCTAGGGATCTGGATGGGGCAGAGACTAGGTACCTCTGACAAGCTCTAGCTGCTGCTCTGGGGACCACCCTGAGAAGCCAGGCTGCAGTGGGAGGTGCATGAGGTTCAGAAACAGAGGAACTTGAGTCCCCCACTTATAAGTTGAGTGGCCTTGGGAAAAGTAATTCACTATTCTAAGCCAGTCTCCCTGCCAGGGAAAATGGAAGTAACAATGGCACCTGCTTTGCAAGACTGTAATGAGTAGATGAGCTAGCAGCACAGTTCCTGGCAGACGATAGACCACCTGCTAACATCTTTGTTAGGCTTCATAATGTCCTCCCAAGATGTTCAACATTCCTAACCCCTGTAACTTGTGAATGTTACTACCTTATATGGCAAAAGGAGGACCTGCAGATGTGATTAAGTTAAGGATCTCGAAATGGAGAAATTATCCCAGAATATTGGAATGTGCCCAATATGAACAGTGGAAGAGTCAGAGTAATAGAGAGAATAGAGGATGGAGCAGAGTTGAGAGCAGAGAAGATGCAATGCCGCTGGCTTTGGAGATGGAAGAAGGGGCAAGAGAGAAGAAATGGGCAGCCCTTTGGAAGCTGGACCCTCCAGAAGGAACGGCCCTCTGCAGACTCATGTAGGACGTCTGATGTCCAGAACGAGAAGGGAAGGAACGTGTTGAAGTTACTCAGTTTGTGGCAACTTTTCACAGCAATGACAGGAAACTAACACATCATCTACTAGAGTAATACTGATGCAAGCTTGCCTCCCTGTGCAGAACAGGAGTTCTACGGCTGCACTGGACCATGCGACAGGGGCCCACGCAGAGGGGACACGCCGAGAGCTCTCTGAGGAGACTTTGTATGAAGGGAAGAGTTCATCCCTATTGTCTGTTTTGTGTGATTGCGGGAATTTTTAATAAACAGGGATGGACGTGTGTTTGTGACGAACTGTGCTAAAGGCTCCCAGGAATCTCTGGTACCCTAATTGTACAATCCCATTCCAATTTGTCAGCTTTACACATAATTGTTGAAATCTAACAAGACAGTGTCAGTGGGTCGATGCCTCAATGTCAATGGACTGACAAGAGTAACCCTGGGCTCACGAGGAAACGGTGAAAATCAATGGTCTCATATTCATACATACCCTCGTTTGCTATTTGTAATGTGGCTTACCCCATAGAGAAGCTTTATAAAACAAGAAAATACCAAGATAACCAAAAAGATGTTTGCAGAATGAAAACATGTCTCAAAAATAAAAGACAAAGAAGCTTGCATTTGTCAGGGTTTTTCCCTGGGGCACCAAGGGCTCCTCTTACCATCAAGTTTTTTTGCTTCCCTCACCAGACTCTAGCCCCATATTAGCACCTGGTGTCTCGTTCCCACTTTTATTCCACAGCCTCTAGCACTGTAACCAGCACTCAGTTTGCACACAGTAAGTATATGTGGATAAATGAATATTATGATGGATACTTATAATTGAAAAGTGTATTATTGCTTTCACTAAAAAAAGCATTACTCTGAATAGTTCTTTTTCTCCATTTTTAACTTAAATCTACTTGGCCCAAGATATTATTTATGGTAGAACTAAAAGTATGCTTTCTGATTTTATTTGCCTATTAATATATGCACTTGATAATTAACAATGTGCTAAGCAGTCAGAGCAAATAATTACTTTTCTGATGTCTACTGCTGCATATGAGCTAAACGAGAGGAAAGCCACCTACTGCATATTAAAACATGGTAACTAGTTTTAAAATGCTCTGTTTAATCTCAGACCACAATATTTAAAACAGTTACAGCCCTTTCACTGGCTCTGTTAAAACCCTATAAACAGTCCAAATTTTCAGAATAGATTATGAATTCTCCTTGAGTTATAGGGAATATAAAATACATGTTCAAAAGTTTGCCAATTCACATTTACAAAACCATTTGACCAACTGGTAGGACAGATCGTAAAAACCACATCTTTTAATTTATAATGTTTCATTTATGCTCAGTATATTTTACTTAGGCAGCAATGTAATTGCATGGATAGCTTTTATTTTAAATCTGATTTTGAAATATGACTGAATACATTAGCAGAATTCATAGCAAGTTTGGTAAACATCTATGAGAACACGTTATATAATTCTAGTGAGCCCTGCAATATTCTGCTTTTAAGGAGAAGAAACCACTGAACAGAAAAATGTTAAATTTGAAATTTTATTTTCATGTGTCCAATAAAAGCAGATGTTTGTTCACTGTGTGGTCCAGAGTGAGAGCTCTTGTTGACATGCACATACGGCCATATAATCCCAAAGAAACCGGTGAACTGGAAATTAGACCATTTGGAAAGTGGCATTAATCTGTTTGGTCAACCTATCACCTTAGTTCACCTGAGAAAGCTCTGAATGTTGCTATGATGTCTGACTCCTTCTGAGGCCAAGGCACTCTGTAGTCGCAGCTAAAACTTTACCTCTCAACAAAACAGAACTCAGGACCATCCCTGTGAACGTTCTCTGCACCAAGCTGCGGAGATGTTCATTGCCTGTACGAAGGTATGGAGCGCTCTGTCTTGTACTGTGTAGCCCTGGACTGCTGAGGTTTTAAATTCCTCCTGCCTCGGTAGGCTCTTAGCTCAGAATCTGAGCCCCTAATATGAGGGGTTTGTGCACACTCACCCAGTTCATCAACGGCAGGCATGGGCTGGTATCCCAGCCACCTGAGTCAGGTCTTTGCCCTTGGTCCTCATGTTCTCTCCTGCCACCTGCCATGATGGCTGCCTCACCAGGGAGGACACCATGGTTCTACTTGGTGAGAGCCAGTGACATGGTATGTCCATATACACAGCTCTGTGTAAAATGCAAGTAAGCCAAGAATGAGGGTAGGTCTCAGGGTTCTCTCTGCTGGCTACATGCCCTGGACTTTAGACAGAGCAATTTTCCCTGCCCTTTCCCATCCATCATCAGGGTTTTGTTCTGGAAAGGGGCTACCGGAAGAGAGTGCATCAGTGAGGAAGAACTAATGTACCCAGGCTTCCTCCAGGGTGCCTCAGCTCCTGAAAGGGTTAGACATCGCAACAGGATTAAAAATCTTAGTTTATAAGGTGAAGTTAGCCAAAAACAGATATCCACAGACCATTGCTGTGTTTTCTGCAATGGTTTTTAGGTCACCTCTGCCTCCCTGAGGGGCAGGGGCATTTTCCATTTGCTTATTAACTTGCTTACTGAACTTTATTCTTCTCTAAGAGAGGACTTAAGAGTAGGAAAAAACAAAAAATAAAGAGAGTTTCAGAAAGCACGTGTGATTGTTGTATTTCTAGTATTTCACTCTTCTTTTGAGGAAGCACCTGTTCTTCAGACCACATGGGTATAGTGGAACCAACCCCACACCACGGCTGCAGGGGGCCAGGTCAGCTAGATCAGTCGGGGACTTTGAAGCATGTAAACCTAGAGCTCCCAGGAGCCACTATCTAGCAAAGGGCCCCGGGTAAATGAAAGGAGAGCTCAGTGATGGGAGAGATAGAGTCCTATTAACAACCTCTGAACCCTTGAATCCAGCTGTACCTAAAGCCCAGATCTGTCCCTGTACTTTACAATCCCATGAGGCAACACATACTCTAAAAAAAAAAACCTAATCTAGTTTAAATTAGATTTCTGTCACTTGCAACCAAAAAAGCACCAACAAATACATGGAGAAATAAAAGCGTTAAGAAGAAAGGAAATGAGAAGATTACATTTATGGATATGGTGTGTCTGGAAGCAGTTCAAGTTTGTCCCTGGAAATGCAGAAAGATGACATGTGGGAATCTGTCCCATTTTTCATACGAAGCTCAGATTATCAGAACTGCAGCTCTGCCTAATTACTGTGATTAATCTCGCCAAACTCTAAATATAAAATGAGTGTGCACTCTCTGGCGCTCAGTGATGAAGGGGAAGAATGGGCTATCACCTCATCACGATGTCTCTGGAGCAAAATTGTTTTACTTTTTTTCCTGCCCAAATGAGGAGGAAAAGTCACAAGTGACAAGTCAACTCTTACCTGGCATGGCGTGGATGAGGTCGCCACACAGAACGAAGAACCTGGGTTTGGGGTCCAGCTTGTTGATGGCCTGGACGGCCTGCTCAGTTAGCCGGATCTCCTGCTCCCACTCGTCACCGCCACTGTCACAGTTCCCAGTGGACCAAGCCTTCATCAGTCCAAACTGTGGGTCTGCACCCTGGATAAAGTAGAATGGACCCTTCCATTCCCTTTCCTTGTCTTAAAAAAGAAAGAGAGAGAGAGAGAGAAGAGAGGGAGAAATGTGAAATCCGCCAGGGAGAGCAACCAGGTTACCCACGTAAGTGGATACAATATTTTTCCTAAATTAAGTAGGTCATTTTAATAAGCTGCTGTTCAAACATACCATTTTCCTGTCACAGTCTAGAGATTTTGATTTATACTAATTATGCCTGGGACCTGGTGATTCCCAAAGGCCAGGAAAAAGCACGTGGGCTGCTACAGCCATGCAGCCAAGCTGTTTGTTTATGAGCTTGGTGGCCACAAGGAAGTACAGAGACACAACAGAATACAGTATAGAGGATAGGAATGCTCAGTAATAGTTTCTTAATTAGAATTAAAAATGCCAAAACCTGAATGCTGCCAGAAGTATTATATTTAAATTATGAGGTGAAGAGAAGTGCATATACATCTTTTCTGCCAGGTTTCGTGGCACCATTTGCACTGTTTCAGGGGAATGTGACAGAATTTTAATTATAAAACTTGGCTCTCTGAAGCTCTGGCTATCTCGTGGAAAACAAGGTGCCAAAATGAAATCTTGAAATGAGTAAGTCAATATGAAAAAAGAAAGAAAGAAAGACAAATCGATGGTAACACTGCGAGGACAGGCAGTATGATATGGGTATTAGCAAGGTGTGAGGCGCGGGGTGGGGAGGGGACTTTTATGTTCTGCTGGTCTGAATCTTTGCGGGCCTCAAGTATCTACCCTTATACACCTCAGAACTGCTGCTGGTGCCTGCCTGGACAGAGCTAGAATGGCCATCAGTGGGCAAGGAAACCCTGTGGTTTCAAACTCGTCTCTTACGGGGGTGGCCACGGAACCCTGGCTTTAATCACAACCTTCTGTGGCAGACCAATGTCGAAAACATGAAAAACAGAGCTATTCCCAGGGAGCTGCATCTGGGACTCCCACTGCCTGTGCTGGATCTGGGGAAGGACAGAGGACCCTCAACCTGCAGCCCCTTTCCTCATCTCCGAAGGAAACTGAGGCTTAGGAAGATGGCATGGTCTGCCAAATGGCCCACCAGCACCTACAGCAGAGACAAAATTGCCCTGCAACCTTGAGACTGTTTTCTTTTTAATAAATGAATGCATTATGCACGTTAACTGAATAAATGGCATTTTGTTTGCAAGTCATAATGATACTATAATTTCCAGAAAGCTCCTCGGAATCATTTCATGTCCACGTGTTTGATATGTTCGTCTGTTCAATAACTATCTACTGAGGGCTTGTGGTTTGCCGGGCAGGCCCCATGCAAGGTGCTGGTGATATGAGGGGGACCGTGAAGATGAGGTCCCTGCTGTCCTAGTGCTTGATTCTGAGTGAGGAAATATACGGGGAACAGCCAAATAAGCAGGGAAGAGATGAGCGAGCCCTACGAGCCGTGCAGAGAATCAACAGCCAGGCAGTGGCTGATTTAAATTGGAGGGACAGGAAAGGTCCCTCTGAGGTGAGGACATTTAAGCTGAAATCTGAATGACAAAAAAGAGCTAGTGGTAACCTTTTAAAATACCGCGGCTACCTTCCCACCCACCATACTCAGCTTACCATCATCTGAGAGCAGACTCTGGCTTTAGGCCACCTTTCTCTTCTTAATTGTTCAGAATTTTACAAAACGTGTGAACAAACAAAAAAACTTGTACATACACTACAGAATAAAATACATGTGCATGTTAACCTACCAGTCCTTGACCACACCACAGATGTTGAACCAAATCAAGACCAGCTGGAAATCAGTCTGAACAAAGCCTGGTGTGAGCATCTCACCAAGACAGTGATTGAGCCACATCTATTAGGGACAGATGGATCCAACTCTCATCTACTCAGCCCTCACCGTGTGAGGCAAAAAGACTCCAAGACAGCCCCAAAGATCCCTGCCTGGGGATCTCACATCCTTATGAAACCCCATCCCCTTTAGTGGAGCTACCCCTAGCAACCTGCTTCTAAAAACAGATACCACGATCGGACGTCCCTTCATAGGGCAGGCTAAAAAAAATGACTATGAATTTCATTCTTTCTTCTCAACTCCCTTCCTCCTCCTTAATCTGGAGGTAAAAAGCAGCCATGTTCTAAACAGCCCTATAGAGAGACCAAGAAGGTGGCGAGAAACAGGGAAATCTCTGGCCAACATCCCCTGAGGAACTGAATTCTGCCAACAACCACGCCCATAAACTTGGAAAAGAATATTCCCCTGTTGAGCTTTTGGATGAGACCACAGCCCAGCGGACACCTTGACTGAAGCCTTATGAGAGACTACAGCAGCTAAGCTGCACCCAGATCCTGCAGAACCTGTGAGAGACTACTTATCTGCTGTTTCAAGCGGCTAAGTTTCGGGATAATTGGTTACACAAGGATAGTTACCTACAAGGCAGGCACTGCAGACAGAGGGACCAGAAGGACACGACAAGATTTCCTGAAGATCTGAATGCTGTCATAAAAAAAAAAATTGATAATCTGCTTTGTCTTTTAAAGTTAATTGTTGGCATCATTTATTTATTTTGCTTACATAATAACCTTTTTATACCACTGAATGCTTTTAGCTGTGTTCCTATTTCTGAGGCTATTTGCAGGGTTGTTTAAACTGGATGAATTAATCAAAACCAGATCAGGGAGGTGATCAATGCCCCAAGGCTGCTGCATAAATCAACCTTCTACAATGGAGTTTATAAGCAGCTCCCTAAAGCAAATGTTTTAACAAATGGTTTCCCATGACAAATAGAGTTTCAAATTGTCAATAGTCCTTGGAGCTATTAAAATAAATCTTTCAATATTACTTCTTTACTTAGTAAAAACCTGGATTTATGATGACAAGGTATAAAATAAATAGATTTGACCTAAAATTAATGACAGTTCACCTATCATTAGTGAAATGTAACTTGTCTACCTAATAAGGTAATTTGTTGAGTCAGATCTCTATAATCTCAAAAGCAGCTGGATCCTCATGGATTCCTGCTACAGAAGAACCTGATGGTCTTTGATCTCATCTGAATTTTAATCAAGGCTGACTTGAGGATATTTTAGGAATCCTTGAGGAGGAATCTTTTGTAAATGCGTACCACTCCCAACCCTCAAAAGGTCAGCTTTGTACATTATGAAAGCGAATTCTTAACAGTATTTGTGTTGAATTATTTCACCAGAGTTACCTCCAATACAGGGCCTGGGTAGTAGTTAAGATATGTCTAGAAGGGCAAAGCAAGTATCTACCCCTGGTACAGTCCCACATCTCTGGAAGCCCTCTGGACACACTGTTCTGGCAATCTGAGCTATGGAAGTCTGCATAAGCTGAGGTCCATCGCTAAAGCACCCTTATACATACAGCATTTGTCATTATGAGAAAAAGGACACTTAGGGAACCAGTTGTTTTTCCCCTAGCTTTCCTAGATAAAGAGCTTAAATATGAGACAGCTCAGTTAAACAGCAAATGCCTGACAACTCCAATAAAGGAGTTGAAGTGCCTGGAAATGAGGGCTGAGGAAGAGGGGCAAGGTGGTTACCTGAGTGCAGTAAAGGGGCAGCTCGTGGGCACAGAGAGCAGCACTGGGCCCCTAGACTCTGTCCTTGCATCGGCATCATCTGGCCCCAACCCAGGCCCACTGAGTCAGCACCTGCATCTTCCTGAATCCCCAGGTGACTTGTGTGCACATCCAACTCTGGGCAGCTTGGCCTGCAACTAACCAATGTGCTTTACTTACCAGCAACTTAATGATGCTGGATGAGAAAGAGAAGCAGAGAAACTTTTCTTTCCCTAAACCAAAACAACCCTGCAGGGTGGTTTTATTGTGGTTAGTGGTGGCATATTTTTTATTTTGTTTTGGTTTTGTTTTGCGTATTTTTCTGTTCATTTTTTGGTCTTTGCCTAGTCAGCTATTTGGCCCCAAACACTTCTTGATATTATTGATTACTGTCTAACCCTCTAAATTGGCTTTCAAAACCAAATCAAGATTCTGTGAAAGCTAAGAACTTAGTCAAGAAATGCATTATTAAGTGAGGTTTTTACATAGACTTTCTATGATTCTGTGGTATATAATAGAAGCATTCATGAGAAAGTATGTGTGTGCAGCTCACACAGTTTGTAGAAGCACAGCAGAGAGGTATGTATTCTACTAAAATTGATAAAAGAACATAGTCAGGGGCAGGCAGGGTGGCTCACACCTATAATCCCAGCACTCTGGGAGGCCACGGTGGAAGGATCACTTGAGCTTAGGAATTTGAGTCCAGCCAGAGCAAGAAGCGAGATCCTCATCTCCATTAAAAATACAAAAAATTAACTGTAATCCTAGCCACTCAGGAGGCTGAGGCAGGAGCATCACTTGAGCCCAAACAATTGGGCTTGTTGCAGTGAGCTATGACAATGCTACTATACTCTAGCCATCCTGACAAGTAAAACACAGTCTCAAAAGAAAAAAAAGAAGCCAGTCAGGGGCCCTAATCGATAACTATGATAAAGTGAAGGTTGAATTTTGAGACAAAGTACTTATAGAAAGAATGAAAAAAATAAAAAAAGGTAGTCAATTGAAGGAAGGTGACCCAGATGAAACACTGCACACAAAGCTCTGGATATGCCTGTGGGGGATCTGGTGTTAAGACACAGTGAAGCGTCTTCTCATTTAACTGAAACGTTTACATCTGCTATGAATAAGAACGTCCACAGTGAATTCAACTTTTTCAATGTTAATATTTTAACAAAGTCAGAGATGGTAATTTCGCTATCTACAACTATATCACCAATTACTACAAATGTCATGGCTTAAAACACAGACTCTGTGAAAGTCTGGTGTGGCTTAGCCGGTCCTCTGCTCTGGAACTCTCACAAACTGTAGTCAAAGGGCTGGTCAAAGCTGAGGTCTCGTCCGAAGACTCCTGGGGCAGGATCTGCTTTCCAAGCTCACCCATGTAGTTGCCGGCAGGACTCAGCCCCTTGCAGGTTACGGGGCTAAGGGCTTCAGGTCCATGCTGAATGCTGGCGGGAAGCCGCCTTCAGTGCCTTGTCATGTGGGACTCTCCAGTATGGCAGCTCACAACATGAAAACCGCTTCATCAAGGCCAGCAAGGCAGAGTATCTGCCAGCAGATGGAAGTTACAGTCTTAGGCACCATACTGATGGAAATAACATCCCATCACTTTTGCTACTTCTGCTCATTATAGTCTAGGTGCTAAGCAGTTTGTACACAAGGGAATCTGAGTGGTAGGGGGAATCACTGGGCCAGCTCTGAGTCTGCCCCTGAAAGTAATATAAAACCCAAGGCCGGGACTCACATACTTGACTCATCTCAGTTATTCTTGAAGTACATACCTGACTTTTGGTACCGAGCTGAGTAAACCCAGTTACTGCGGCCCATCCTAGTGAGACCAGAAAGCTTAACTCACACAAGCCCACGTTTTCCTACCCAGTACTGGAAGTTGTTAGTGCTGGAGAAACTCTCAGAGTTTACTTTAACCAGCCTTTCCTTTGACCAAAGGAATGCTGAGGCCTGGCTGGGGAAGGGGAGGAAATATTAGTTGAGGCTCAAGTTCAAGGTCACACAGAAAATAACCAGCAGCTTTCCATCTGAGAGCTGCTCAGAATCTCAGTGGGCTAGTGAACACCATGAAGATGGACGGTGCCCCGGGCTGCTCCCAAGTCGTGCACCTTGATAGTAACATTGTTGTCTTTAACAAACTTCCTTCAAATAGAACATCCTGGTAAATTAGAGGCCTGTATACAAAGACAATGGTGTGAGGCCCAGAGCTGACTCTTTCACGGTCCTTGCCAAAAGCACAGGGCTGATTGTGGATACAGGTTGGGGCCCAGACATCTATCTTTTACAGGTACTAAATGGTGATCCCCTCCAAGGGTCACACACTTGAGGATGAGGTCTGGCTAGCAGATGTGTTCTCGTGGGCCCACACAGTGTTTAGAAAATTATGAATTTGTTGCTAACATTTTTAATTCATTAGTTTCTTATATACACCTGGCTTTCTGGATTCCCTTGGAAAATCTGGTCACACTGAGCCCAAAGGGAATGAATGCCCCTTTACATTGGGCTTGTGCTCTTGAATTTGCCACAGTCCACAGCTAGCTTGGTTTGCCCCTGGTCCCGTAAGCATCTGCCCTTATGATGTTAGGGTAGGGTCGCCCTAACATCCTTCTTAGGGCAATCCTACCACTTTGCTTAGAGGTGAAGAATAGGAGACACAGAAAAGGTAAATAAACTGATCATGATCTACAGGGGCTGAGGGGCAAACCAGACCCGAACTTTACTTGTTCTGCCACAAAATGTCCAATCTAGGTGATCACACAGGTGAGATTATTATATAGAGAAGATGTGGCCATCTAGAAGTGCCTACATCTGTCCCAAGGAGAAGGCTAAAAAAATTAGTTACCATAATTTTCTAAATCCAATTTTTAAATTAATTTTGAAATATTTTTTAAGAGAAAATTGGCCTTAGAAATCAGATTTACTTATTAGTAGAGGAGATAACAAGATGTGGACACCAGTAAATTTTAACTAACTGATAAGAGATTGTCAAAAAAATATATTGCAAAATTGAGGGATAGTAAATTTTGAGGGGGTATTAAACTATGGACAGAAAAAGCCTGTGAGTTTTCTTTAAACATGATTGGGTACAAAGCCATTGCATACAGAGAAGAATCTTAAAAACCTGTAAGAATTCACCCAAAGCCTCACCATTAATCTCTCCTGTGGAACTCTGTTTATGTACTGATATCCTGCATTAAAGACAGATATTCAAATTGCAATTGCTTTTTGCAGTTGCACTTTTCACATCATGAACTCAATGTTTTCTTGGATTTGTCTCTAACAATATATTCCCTCTCTCATTTTTATTACCTTTTGGGTATATTTGTCAATTGCTAATAAAAGGTGACTTTTTAATATATACCAAGAATTAGAAATTTCATTGATCCTTTCACTATTAACAGTTAATCAATGAATAACTATAATAAATGCACTTCCCAAAAGCAAATGAATCAATTTTTCATCACCTAACTAGGAAAAGGCCCGAGGTATGAATGATGGCATCAAGTAGCACCTACCACTATAATACTCTGTGCTTGCAGAACGTGCTAAGCCTGTTACTTGTACGCAACCTCACATGATTCACGGGAGAATATAATGATAAACAGCTATCTTAGTTTTCATAGAGAAAAGTCACATTTTCTTTTTTTTTTTTTTTTTGCAGTTTTTGGCTGGGGTTGGGTCTGAACCCGCCACCTCCAGCACATGGAGCTGGCCCCTGACTCCTTTGAGCCACAGGTGCTGCCCCACATTTTCTTAAATCTAAGTTTGCTTTTGGAAAACAGAATTAAAAAGACACTACTGGTCAGTCTGACGAGCAAGGCTCTCGCCCAACGTCATGTCGTCATATTTTAAGGACATTTGAGAACTCAAGCAGTCTGACCACCAAGGCTCTCACCCCACGTCACATAGTCACGTAGTAAAGACATTTGAATATTCAAACAGTCTGACCACCAAGGCTGTCACCCCATGTCACACAGTCACGTAGTAAAGACATTTAAATATTCAAACAGTCTGACCACCAAGGCTCTCACCCAACATCACATCGTCACATTCTAAGGACATTTGAGAACTCAAGTGTCTGGTGAGCAAGACTCTCAGCCCACGTCACATCGTCACATTGTGAAAACACTTGAGAATTCAAACAGTCTGACAAGCAAGGCTCTCACCTCATATCACATCGTCACATTGTAAGGACATTTGAGAATTCACACAGTCTGATAAGCAAGGCTCTCAGCCCACGTCACATCGTCACATTGTGAAAACATTTGAGGATTCAAACAGTCTGACGAGCAAGACTCTCAGCCCACGTCACATCATCGCATTGTGCAAACATTTGAGATTTCAAACAGTCTGATGAGCAAGACTCACCTCATATCACATCGTCACATTGTAAGGACATTTGAGAATTCAAGCAGTTTGACGAGCGACGCTCTCACTCCACGTCACTTCATCACATTGTGAAAATATTTGAGATTTCAAACAGTCTGACAAGCAAGGCTCTCACCCATGTCACATTGTAAGAACATTTAAGAATTTAAGGTTTCAGCTCCAGTTAATTTATCTGACTCAAAATAATACATGCAATGGAAATACCAAGAGGTTGTATTTCTTCACTTGACTAGAAAACCGTAATATTTACTTAAAAATGAGTGGAACGTAACGTCCTGGCTCCCAGCTTGTCTCATCAGTACCTTAAATTTAACACTTTCATAGGCAAATTCATCATCTTTCCTTCAAGATCAGCTTTTTTCCAGGTTCATGCCTGGAATCCCAGCACTTTGGGGGGCCAAGGAGGGAGAGCTGCTTGAGGCCAGGAGTTTGAGACCAGCCTGAGCAACACTGCAAGACCCTGTTTCTACAAAAAATTAAAAAAAAAAAAATCTCGGCTTGATAGCCTCCAGCTACTTGGGAGACTGAGGCGGGAGGATGTCTTGAGTCCTGGCATTTGAGGTTGCAGTGAACTATGACACCACTGTACTCTAGCATGGGCAACACAGCATGACCCTTCCTCAATCAATCAATCAATCAATCAATCAATCAAAAAACAAAGTAAAGACTGGCTCCTTCTCCAGATGTCCCTAATTTTGCCACCATCATCCCTAGACTGCCAATCTACAGATGTTAGGATCCTGAGTCACTGCAGGCGGCTACGTAGCTCTTGGCCTTCCATGGCTACAACATCCCCTGCAGGGGCCCCGCCTTCCTATCCCCAACACTGCCCTCCTCTTGAGCCAGGTCCCCGCTATTTCCACCTGGGGCAAGGGGCTGTGAGAACAGCTCCCTGCAGCAACCCCTGATTCCAGTCCACACTGTCTCTTCCTAAACCCTGACTTGGAGCATCAAATCCCTAACTATCTTCAAAACTCTAGGGAAGGCCTGTATTTGCCTTCCCTTTCCAGCATATCATCAGCAAGTAACACTGAGTCCTGGCATGCCAGAAGCATGCACGAAGCATCAGCAAATATTTGGTGAAGAGATAAGTGAAGATGTCAATGGCTTCCTGCTCATTCTGGGCCTTGGGCTAAAAGGAGCCCAAAGCTCTGGCTCTTCCAACTGTATCTAGCACTGGAACCACGAGACCCACTAGTGGTGCTCGTCCTGGTAGCCAGGGATGACTCTGACATTTGACAATGTCTAGAGACCTTTTTTGGTGATCTCACGGGGGAATGGGTGGTGCTACTGGAATCCAGTGGATACAAGCCAGGGTAATGCTAATCAACCCACAACACACAGGGCAGGGCCCTGCGATAAAGAACCATCCAGTCCATAATGCCAAGAGTGCTGAAGTTGAGAAACTCTGCTTAAGCCACACCATGGGATCTCTCGAAGATGGACCGCTACATGCTCCCAACACACCCATACCATCCCCAACCTCACCTTACATCCTCTGGGGTAAGCTCTCCCTTCCACCAGCTCTTCTTGCTGAAATCCCATCTGGCTCAAATGCTGCCTCCGCCACAAGCCTCACTCCACCCCCTGTAGATGCAACTTGACCTCTTTCACTCATTCCAGCATGTCCTGAGCACCCACCTGTGACCAGTCACTGGACATTCAACAAGTCCCACTCTTGAAGACATTACAGGATCATGGGAGATGCACAATAAACAAGCAAATAACTGAGTTAGTTACACATGTGCAGTTACTATTGCAGGAGCAATCAGGGTGATCACGGGACAGACTGTCCTGTGAGTGGGTCCGTGGGGGCACACTCCAGATGTCACATCATCACATTGTAAGGACATTTGAGAATTCAGGCAGTCTGATGAGCGAGGCTCTCACCCCACGTCACATTGTAAGAACATTTAAGAATTCGAGGTCTCACTCCAGTTAATTTATCTGACTCAAAATAATACACGAATTGGAAATACCAAGAGAAACTATAAAAATTGCATTTTGTTGGCATTTGCTCTTTAGCCAGAAAGCCTCCAGGCAGCTGTAAAGCTGCCCATCTTTGCTGGTTTATTCCAGACAGGGGACACGGCCAGGAACCAAGGCTCGAGCAAGAGACAGCGGACCAACCACATTCAGGACACATCGGACTGTGGGCTTCCATCTCCCGAAACTTTATGTACTCAGTGGAGTCCTGACTCTGAGGATTGATTGCCCAAGTTCAAATCCTATTTCCATTCTTTACTAACCGTGTGATCTGATGCAAGTTCCTTAACCTCTCTAGGCCTTAGTTTCCTTATCTGTAAAGCAGGAATAATGGCACCGCCCTCAAAAGGGTTTTGTGCAGAATTAAGGAGTTAATACATGTAAAGCACCTGGACCAGGCAGAGTAAGTGGTCAAATGTGAGTTACTGTTGCCATGACTACTATAAAAGGGAACCCCTGCCCTTGTCTTGGCAGAGGCAAGGCTACCACTGTCCCCACAGCACCTAGCGGGACTCAGAAAACCCTTGATTGGAAAGACACCCATTTACATGCTTTGGTCTTAACACCTTTTCCTTTATGTATTGTGGATATTGCTCTGGTTACGAACCAGCAAAGATGGGCAGCTTTACAGCTGCCTGGAGGCTTTCTGGCTAAAGAGCAAATGCCAAGAAAATGCAATTTTTGCAGTTTCTCACAATAGCAGTCTGCACAGTGAATCACAATCTAAATGTCTTTAGCAATACCCTTCATCTTCTCTGGGGACTAATCTTATTTTAGTGGTTTAAAAAAAAAAAAAAACAGCAGCTAAACAATATTCACCACTTTGGGACTCTTTCTGGTTTAACAGTCTAAATAGCACGACTGTAACGCTGCCAGAACTTAATGCAGCAGATAACAGTGCCCTTTATTAGTGGTTGCTAAGGGGTTGGAGGTGACAGTCGACCGGTGCAGAGTTTCTTCTATGGTGTCACGAAAATGTTCTAAGACGGACCTTCATGATGTTCAATCTGTGAATTGACACCTCTGTGAATATGCTAAAAGTCACTGACTTATACAGTCTAAAGGATGAATTACAGTTTATGTGAAGAACTGCTAAAAGCAACAGTATCCCCTTCCCCTACCCAAATAATTAATTACCTATGACAGCAGTTTCCCCATCCCCCACCCAAATAATTAATTAGCTATGACAGCAATTTCCCCATCCCCCACCCAAATAATTAATTAGCTATGACAGCAGTGTCCTCAGAGTCTCCAAATTACTTGCCCTAAGTCCAGGTTGAATAGTCTTTCTCTGAAATGCTAGAGACCAGAAGTGTTCCAGAATGCAGATGTTTTCAGATTTTGGAACACTGCATATACAAACTGGCTGAGCATTCCTAACCCAAGCATTTGAAATCCCAAACGCTCCCGGGAGCACTGGACATGAGCCTTCAGCATCATGCCGGCAATCAAAAAGTGCCTCACCTTGGGAGCATTTCTAATTTTGGATTTTGGGATTTGGGATGCTCGACCTATACCAAGGTGAATTTACCCAACCTTTCTTGGCCTAAAATTATCCAAAAGGTAGTTTCTGAGATGCACAAACGCACTGAGCCATGGCTTGGCATCCTGCCAAAGTGCATTTGCAACCCTTCAGAGCAGTAAGAAAACAGGCGCTGGGGCTTCTTGGCCACGCAGCTTTCAGCATCACTGGCTTCGGCTGATGCTGTTCTGGACAACAGCTGAAGGGGGAAAAGGTATTTCCAGACCCTCCCTCATTTTTCAAGAGCAGAACTCCATTTGGGGCTTGTTCGTTTGGGGTGGATGTCTGCTGTGACCTTCCCTGTGCCCCATGTCCCTTTACCAAGAGAGCAGGCAGCTGTGCCCACCCAGGCAGCGCTTTGGAGAGAATTAGGAAAAGGTACCTTTTCTGAGCAGATGCAGCCCTCTAGGCAAAAGGCCAGCACACAGAAGGCGCAGATGTGGAGAAAGAGTAACTCTTTCTCTGGGAAGATCCAGCTCCACGAGAGGAGCCCGCCTGGGATGCAAAACCTCCGTCTGCAGACGCCTTTGAGTAGCACACGCGCTGGACAGCCACCTGGCATGTCAGGCAAGGAATTCTACTGGTTTATTTAATACCTTGGTTTCAGCTTTGTTTTGTCCATAGATTCCATGGTGTGTGTGAGCAGTGGGTTGGGCAGAGACACAAAGGTGACCAAGGGGAGTCGTATTATATTCATTCACAGTCATCCATTTACTCAGCATCAAATGGCCTCTGATTGTCCACTACTGCCAAACACTGCAGACACTGTCCTAGGTCTAGAAACCCTCCAGGACTTTATAGTCTAGAGGTAAGAAAAGACAACAAAAGCACAGGAAGAATTGTAAGTTGTAATTAAGTGTCATAAAGGAAGAGGAAGTGAAAGCGAATGACAGGAGATCTAATTTAGGATGGGACAATCAGCATGAGCTTCTTTCAAACTGTGACCTGAAGAATGTGAAGGTATCAGGGGAAAAAAGAGAGGGACAGGGAAAAGCTGTGCCAAGGGGTGGGGAGGTCAAGGCACTTTTTTTGTCTCAAAGAGATTCCTCTGAATGCTGCAAAGTAATGTAGTACAGAAGCGAGCGTGGACGCAGAGACCGTTGGTACTGTCCAGGTGCAAGATGGTGGTGGCCAGTGTCACAATGGTGAGAGCTGTGATGGAGAGCGGTGGGCAAAGCCAAGGTGTGCTCTGGAGGTCGAATGTGTAGGACCAGAGATAGTCTGGAGGTGGTGGGGAGGGAGGGGAAGCAGAGGTCAGGAGTGACTCCCAGTATGCTTTGGTGGCTAGGACGGAGGGCTGGGAGCCAGGAAAGCAGAATCCTCTTCTGAACCTACCCACTTACTAGTTTGAGCACCTAAAATTAGCAGAGTGTTTCAATGCCCTTGGGCAGATGACGCCAATGCACACCAAAGTCAACGTATGCATTATCGCAGCCGCACCTACAAACAGATCCTGCCACCTCTCCACCTAACTTCACAAACGAGGGCCTGAGACATTGTATGGCTCGGTTTTGTTCATTTTCTTTTGCAAGCAAGGATACAACACAGGAAGCCTGATCATTCTCTCCACAAATATTTCCTGACTGTACATCAGAAAGAACCAACTAGCCACAGCTCTAGAACAATCGAGGTTTCCAGCCCGGTGTTACTGCTCCTTCCTCACTGCGGGGTTTGGCTAAGTTAAAAATCACACAGTGAACAAACACAGAAGTTGTCAGTTAGGCCTCTCCACGAAGACGCGCTCTTCACAGATGTGCACTACAACAACGGGAAGGTTTTACCAATGTGCTCGATGCCCTCTGGGAAGGGACCTCCGGTCACCCAGCCACTCTCCCCCGTCCTGCGCTCCGCACACTTCTGTGCCTGCCCTGGAGAAGTGTGCTCCCATGCATCCAATGAGAGCTGTCCTCGAATGTATGCTAGTGCTTATTTTTAAATCAACTAATTTAGTAAATTGCACAAACAGAAATGTGAATGTAAAAAGAGTTGTTCCCAATGCACTAAGATGAATGCCCTGGGAAGCCACAATTAATGCAAGCTGGTAAAAATAAAGTATACTGTTGAGTTAGGTGTTGGGAGGAGAAGTGCAAAAGATTTCAAAGAAA
This sequence comes from Perodicticus potto, assembly GCA_963574655.1. NCBI lineage: Eukaryota > Metazoa > Chordata > Mammalia > Primates > Lorisidae > Perodicticus > Perodicticus potto. Next base: position 32,068 of record CAUYRH010020675.1, on the reverse strand, counting down.
AATAAATAAATCTAAAATTCTTCACTCAAAGTGTTTTCCAAGTGATCTTCCTTTCTTTTCTTTTTATTCCCTATGGCTGAACTTTGAACCAAATGACTTTTAGACTGCTCCACTGGAAAAAATCCAAACTGGAAAAGATTCACTATGGTGCTGTTTATACAAAAAAGTTCATACAGCAGGCCCCTCTGTAAACACAGTCCAGCACAAGTCCTTGTCCCAACCTCAAAAGACTGTTAAATAAATGTACATTTATGGTTTACCGTCAAATAAAATATTAAAAGAATGTGTAATGTTTCATGATTCCTCTCTAATTTTTTCTATTATTGACCAACTCTCAAGCTTCCACTATAGTTAAACCATGATGGGAATTTTCTAACAATTAGGCCCTTATACGATATCATACATAAGAATTAAATCAAAATAGGCCTAGACCTAAAGGTAAGAATTCAAACTATAAAAATCTTAGAAGAAAACATAGGAGTAAATCTTCATGATTTTTAGTTACACAAAGATTTCTTAAATATGACATCAAAATCACAGTAATAAAAGAAAAAGTTGACGAACTGGACTTCATAAAAATTTCAAACTTTAATTCCACAAATAATGTCATCTAGAAAAGTAAAAAGACAATCCATAGAATGAGAGAAAATATTTGCAAGTCATGTACAGGTATAACTTGTTTTATTGTACTTTGCACATTTTTACCAGTTGGACATTGGGGGCAAACCTGCACAGATCTATCTGCACCACTTTCCCAACACCATGTGCTCACTTTGTGTCTCTGTGTCAGATTTTGGTAATTCTTGCAATATTTCAAACTTTTTCATTACTATCATATCTGTTATGGTGGTCTGTAATCAGCATCTTTGGTGTTACTATTGTGATTGTTTGGGGGTACCAAGAACCACGCCCATGTAAGACTGGGCAAATGTAACTGACGTTATCCATGTTCTGACTGCTCCAAGGAGCAGCCATTCAGCCATTCTCTCTCACTCTCTCAGGGCCTGTCTACCCCGAGGCACAACAATACTGAAATTAGGCCAATTAATAACCCTACAATGGCCTCTAAGTGTTCAAATGAAAGAGTCATATGTCCTTTACTTTAAATAGAAAGCTAGAAATGATTAGGCTTAGTGAGGAAGGCATGATGAAAGCCAAAGCTAGGGTTCTTGTGCCAAACAGTAAGCCAAGTTGTAAGCGCAAGGTTCTTAAAGGAAATTAAAAGTACTATTTCACTGAACATTTTATTGTATTATATAATTAAAAATAAGAAATCAAAACAGCCTGATTGCTGATGGAGAAAGTTTGGGTGGTCTGGGTAGAAAATTAAACCAGCCACAACATTACCTTAAGCTGAAAGAAACCTACTTCAGAGCAAGGCCCTAACTCTATTCAATTCATGAAGTCCTCAAGAGATGAGGAAGCTGCAGAAGAAAAGTTTGAAGCTAGCAGAGGTTGGTTCATGAGGTTTACAAAAAGAAGCCAACTCCATTAACATAAAAGTGCAAGGTGAAACAAGGTGCTGATGTAGAAGCTGCAGCAAGTTATACAGAAGATCTAGCTAAGCTTATTGATGAAGGCGGCTACACTAAACAACAGATTTTCAAGGTACACAAGACAGCCTTCTATCAGAAGAAGATGCCATCTGGGACTTTCATAGTCAGAGAGAAGTCAGTGCCTGGCTTTAAAACTCCAAAGGATAGGCTGACTTTCTTTTGAGGGCTAATACCAACGGCGATCTTAAGCAGAAGCCCGTGTTCACGCACCATCCCAAAATTCTAGGCCTCTTCAGAATTATGCTACATCTGCTCTGCCTGTGCTTTATAAATGGACAAAGCCCAGATGACAGTACTTCTGTTTATAGCATGGTTAACTGAATATTTTAAGCCCACTGTTGAGACCCACTACTAAGAAAAAAAGATTCCTTTCAAAATCTAGCTGTTCATTGACAGTGCACCTGGTCACCCAAAAGCTCTGATGGAGGTGCACAAGATGAATGCTGTTCTCATACCTGCTAACACAACGTCCATTCTGTGCTCTATGCATCAAGAAGTCATTTTGACTTCTAAGTCTAATTACTTAAGAAATACATTCCATATGGCTATAGCTGCCACAAATGGTGCTTTATCTGATGGATCTGGGCAGAGTAAATTGAAAGAATTCACCATTCTAGATACCATTAAGAATATTTATGATTCGTGGAAGGTCAAAATACTAACATTAATAGGAGTTTTGAAGAAGCTGATTCCAACCCTCATGCCTGTGTAAACTAAAATCCTAAGCACCCCTTTTGCAGGGTCCCCTCTTGCTGAGCCACACCCATGTGAGACCGGGCAAATGTAACTGATGAAGGAGACCCTTCAAAAACTGAACCCTGATTCCTGGCCATTAGGAAAGGGAGGTTAGACACACCTTGCTATAATTCTTCCCTTTTGGAGTTAGATACAACAACTGACCAGCCTTAAAGTTAAAAGAGAAGTCATAAACCTGACAAAATAGACTGTAACAATAAGATACTATATTATTACCAGGACCTAAGGCATCCATAGAGGATAGACCTTCCACCAGCAAAAAGACGTACTTGCTGAAAGCTCAGGTGATCATTAGCATTCTTAGCAATGAAGTATTTTTGGTGTATGGATATTTTTTTTTAGACATAATGCTATTTCACACTTAATAGACAACAGTATTGTGTAAATAATTCACTATATTCAGAAAAAATTCACGGTAACTGAATGTGACAGTCTCCTCATCACAGCGTTCTAGCACCAAATCCACAGTGTTTCTGGGGTACGCCTGTATGTGACAAAGGACTTGCAACCAAAATGTATCAAGAACTCTTATTACAGTTCACTAATAAAAAGATAAACAACGCAATTAAAAACAGGCAAAGATCCTGAACAGACATTTCTTCAAAGATACACAAACGGCCAATAAGCACACAGAAGGATGTCCCACGCAAATCAAACCACAGTGAGATACGATTCACACCCATTGGGTGGCTGTAACAATAAAGACCGACAATAACAGATGGGGGCAAGGCACAGAGAAACTCCAAGCCTTATATGCTGCTGGTGGGATGCAAAATGATGCAGCTGCTTTGGAAAACGCTTCAGTTTTCAAAAAGGTACCTATCCCAAAAGAAAACATATGTCCACATAAGGATTTGTTTGTGGCTGTTCATAGTAGCTTTTGAAAGGAGCAAAGGCGACGCCATTTTAAAGACAAATGCCATCTCAGGGCTGTTTTACAGTTTCAATTCCAGAAAGTTAAGTTTCACTCAGGCGTCCACCCCCAGCCTGCCAGGAGCTAACTCAAGGACTAGAGGCAAACCCCACCACTCCCCTAGAACAGGGCCTTCAGCTGGATCTTGCTGCGCCCAGAGGCTGGGGGCCCAAGCGCGCGTGCCTGAATAAAGCAACCCTCTGGCTCTGGCATCGGATATTGACTCCTTGGTTGTCTTTGGGAACTCAGAACTGGGCATAACACTTTCTGCATAACAAAAGTGCCCAAATGAGTGAATGTCCACCAATGCCAAAGCAAATACGACCAAATGTTCAAAAGTGGATGAATAAACAAAATTTAGTTATTTATACAATGGAATATTATTTAGTAAAAAGGAGCACAGTACTGATTCATGCTACAAAATGGATGAGCAGAGCCCCAAAAACCCACGTGTTAAGGCAAAGAAGGCAGTTACAAAAGACCACATATGATAAGATTCCATTTATGTGAAACATCCAGAAAAGGCAAATCTCCTGGGGTCAATTACTTGATTCTTGCGCTAGAAATGGGCATATGAACCTCCAAGTTGGTATAGTGTTTCTTTTTCTGGGAAGGGTAGATGTTCTATACCCCCCTGTAAATTTACTAAAAACTCTTGAATTGGAAACTTAAATGAACAAATAGTATAGTATATACATTATACCTCAATAATAATTAAAAAATAAAAAAGCAAAAAAAAAAAAAGGCATTCAAAGATAAAAGCAAATTTGTCTTTTGGAAACCTGTTATTGTGAACTTTTTACAATGAGTGCTGATCACTGCATCTTTTGACTAATAATTACAATGAGGACATGATAAATAATCCAAAATTGTACACAAGGCCCTATTTAGGGGTCATGTCTGTGATCCCAGAACTCTGGAAGGCCAAGGCAGAAGGATTGCTTAAACTCAGGAGTTCAACACCAGCCTGAGCAAGTGCAAGACCCCGTGTCTACTAAAAACAGAAAAACTAGCTGGGTGTGGTGGTGGGTAGCTACAGCTACAGCTACTCTGGAGGTTGAGGCAAGAGGATCACTTGAACCTAGGAGTTTGAGGTTGCTGTGAGCTAGCCTGGCACTCTGACCTGGACCAGCGACCAAAAAAAAAAGTCCTATTTAGTAATAGGAACACTTCCCAAATATGAGGTTAACTAGTATGGCCTAAATGTATGTCACCATTAAAAGTATTCATTTCAGGCTCGGCACCCGTAGTTCAGTGAGTATGGCTCTGGCTACATACACCGAGGCTGATGGGCTCAAACCTGGCCCGGGCCTGCTAAACAACGACAATTGCAACAAGAAAGTAGCTAGGCATTGTAGCCCCAGCTGCTTGGGAGGCTGAGGCAAGAGAATCGCTTAAGCCCAAGAGTTTGAGGTTGCTGTGAGCTGTGACGCCATGCACTGTTATTGAGGGCGACAAAGTAAGACTCTGTCTCAAAAAAAAAAGTATTAATTTCACCTTCGTCATCATCCGGTTAAATTTTTTTAACCACAATATTTTCAACAACTGTTCAAATCTGAATAAGCATTTCCTGGTGTATTATTTCTAGAAAAGATTTTAGGTGAGACCCACCTAAAGAAATGGAAAGTGTTATTTTTTACTGAGACTCCATTTATTCTCTGCCACATGAAAAGGTTTCTAAAGAGAACTGAGAAATACTCAGGATTAGGGAAGATAGTCAGCGCCTAGGAAACAGCTACAGAGGTTTAAAATGTCTGGGAAAACAATCTTTTTAAGAATACCACCCAAGAGCCCTGTTCTCTGAGGGGGAAAATATCCTAGTGGCAGAATGAACTGGAAGAACAGGTAAGTACCTAAAAATAAATATAAGTCATTTTAAAAACACATTTTATCTTGATTATTTCTCCCTTTCAGAGTTTCTTCGAAACAAATGCAAACCTCTCCAAAGGCAGTTATTTGCTAGGAGGAAGTAGTCCTAATTATGATATTAGTCAAAGAAATACAATTATCAATTTGCCTAATTAAAATGACTATCTGAACATGCCTTAAGAATGTGAGCCTCCTCAGGTGAGACGTGTACAATTTATTTTTTACAAACATCTGCCGACAGAGCCTAGCAGATTATGTTAACAGGAAACAGATGACTGCAGACAAGCTTCACACCTAACACTACAGACGTTGACAGGACACTGCTGCTCGCGTCAATCACTGGTGTGAAACCTCGCGTAACTGACAAGTTCATCTGAGAAACAAACTGTTTCAGGAGCTAATTCTGTAGGGGGCTTTTAGTGCAGAAGGCAAGGGTCTTCAGAGCTGTGATTTTAGGTACAGTTGCTTGAGTTAAGCAAACCTCTCTGACAGGCTCTGTGTGTTCTAGCAAGACAAGGGGAAAAGCCACTTCCCTCACTTCCTGAGTCCGCCCTTGAGGCAACTCTGTCGGCTGGAGGCTGTTCCTTCCCACAGAGCCTGGACTGGCATTAGGCACCTAAAGGCACCTAAAGGCACCTGTCCACATGACCAGTGACGCTAACAGAGTTGAGCTCCATGGGAAACAGAAGCAGCTGTGGGCTGGGATTCAGCACCCAGTGCAGTGAACCCAAACAACTGGGGGACTTGGTACAGCTCTTAGGGGAGCCTCTAAATGCCCAGTGCTGACAACCCATCCCAGGCTTGCCTCTACCAATGCAGCCCCACTTCCAGATCTAGTGAATGCTGGGAGTCCAGGTCCTTCTCTCTCTTCCCAGCTCAGCAGACAAGTGATCATCTCTCCTTTACCCCCATTCCTGTCCAGAGGACACGTTCTTCTGTTCTCTCGTCCCACTGGTGGCCCCATGGCAGCTCCAATGGCCTAGGAAGCTTCCATACCTCAACGCTCCTCAGAGCTCCTGAAATTTCCATCGGAGCCCCCCCACCCCCAGCTATAGCAAACACAGTCCAAGTCTACAATTGGGAGGGGGCAGGGGACATGGATAAGCTTCAGGGTAAGTCCTCGAGCTTGAGCTTCCAATCAGTCTGGACCCCAGGCTGCTCTAAAGCAGAAATCCTGTTGTTGCCATCACTGTTTCCAGACCCCTTCTTTTCAAAATGGAAATCTGATCACCTTTCCCTGTGTCCTCACCCATCCAGACTGACACCTTTTGATGTTAATAGGATAGGAGAGGACTCTTCAGTTACTGCCCAACCCTCCTGTCTGACCTCACACCATGCCTCACTCTGTTCAGGACTCAAAGGCTTCCTCTTTCCCGTCCTCCCACGCACAAGACATTTACACTTCCTCTGCCCATGCTCTACAACGGCCTCCCTCCCTTCACAGTTAATTTGCACCCATCCTTAAGCAGTCAGAGGACCACTGTCCTCATTGGTCCACTGCTCCAATGAGTTGCTCTCACAGCATCTAACTCCTTGCTTCCCTGACATTTGCTGCAGCTGAGATTTCACTGGCCTGTGGGACTGCAGGGCCAGTGCTGGGCTCTGCAACATGCCAGAAGTGCTGAATCACATCTGTTTTTCACTCATCCAGCAATCAGCACCATTGCTGGGGCAAACCAAGTGCTCAGTACATGCGATGAGTGGACAAGTAGATGGGCAGACTATGGGTAGGTGGACGTATATGATGGACACCCCGGCAGAAAAATGGCCAGGTAAATGGACAGACAGTCAGATGCTCAAAGAGTACTTTTGCTCCCAGAGCCACTCCTCTCCCAAGCCCTCAACCCTATCATTTCCGTTCTCCTTGGGTATCACTCTCAACGATTATCCTGACTTTTTTGTTTAGTTTTATTTTTTGGAGAGACAGAGTCTTACTTTTTTAACTCCCTTGGCAGAGTGCCGTGGTGTCACACAGATCATACCAACCTCCAACTCCTGGGCTTGGGCAATTCTCTTGCCTCAGCCTCCCAAGTATCTGGGACTACAGGCGCCCGCCACAACACCTGGCTATTTTTTGTTGCAGTTGGGCCGGGGGCGGGTTTGAACCCGCCACCCTCGGTATATGGGGCCAGCGCCCTACCCACTGAGCCACAGGCACTGCCCCAATTATCCTGACTCTTGAGGCCAGGCACTGTGGCTCACGCCTGTAATCCCAGCACTCTGGGAGACCAAGGCAGGAGGACTGCTTGAGCTCAGGAGTTTGAGACCAGCCTGAGCAAGAGTGAGACCTCATGTCTACTCAAAATAGCAAAATGAGGCATGCATTATAGTAGGCACCTGTAGTCCCAGCTACTCAGGAGGCCAAGGCAGGAGGATTGCTTGAACCCAGGAGTTTGTGAGTTAGGTTGAGGCCATGGCACCCCACCCAGAGCAAATTATATTGCCCTTTGCATTCTCAAACCCAGATCCATCTCACATGATATGACCCTGAGCAAACTGCCTATCCTTTCTAAGCTTGATTTTCTTCTACTGTACAAAGAGTATAATCATAATATCTACCTCAACAGGACCATTGTGAAGATGACCTAGGACGACCCCTATAAACCATGGAGACAGTACCTAACAGACCATAAACACTTGGTACAGCCTAGATGCTCCAGCTGTTCTTAGCATCATTCTTACTACAATATTTCAAACTCTTCAGTTTGGGGCTCTCCTTTTCCAAAAAGCCTTCCTTTAGATCATTTCTCCTCTAAGCTGCTAGTATCCTGTGTCTACCTTACATCACCAAATGGCTCCAACAGAACCCGACCTCCAACCACTCCTCAAATACCACGCACCAGGCTTTCCTTGACAACTCTACTGAAACTGTCCCCCAACAATCAAACCTGCCATCCTCTGTTCAGCTTCCATTCCCCTAAACACCATCTGACCCTGTGCACCACCCCGCCTGAGTTCTCCTTCCTGGGTTTGGTGCCAAGGCCAGCTCTTGGTTTTACCTTCCAGAATTTCTAGCTGTTCCTGCACTGAGTCCTCCTGTTCTCACCCCTAACACCTGAATGTTCTAAGCTTACACTCACACACACCTGCAATGCCACACATTGCTGCTTGGCAATGCCATTGACTCCTACATCAACACTATCTATTCCCCCTCTGCAATGCCACCACATGTACATGTATCCCCCACCAGGTACTCCATCCACAAGCGGCCTCAGATTCCTGATGGCACCTCAAATCTATTTCCTCAAACCTGACCCTACTCTTCAGTCTCTGATTTCAGTTAACAGTCATCAAACTGTTATCCAGGATCAAACTTAAAATCCTGGGTCTTGCCACTGCAGTGGCCTTAGAAACCACCAGTTGCCAAGAATTATTTTCTGTGCCAAAGCTCTATGCCTACATTAGGAGCCTCTGAGGGCACATTAACTTGACAATCCCCCCACCAACACACACATATACATAATATACTGGAGAATGAAAAAAATAATAAATATTTCTCAAACTGAAAAAATAAAGGGATATGGCAGAGTAACAGGGAACTCTCATACTTTGCTGGATGGAGTATAAATTGGCTCATCCACTTTGGAAGGCAATTTGACCATATCTAGCAACACTTGAGATGATTATACCCTACAACCCAGAACATAGCTCCTGGATATATGCCCTGGAGAAACTCGGCCAGGCCTCTACAAAGAGACTTGTACAGAATGTTCATAACAGCACTGTTAGCAAGAGCAAAAAGCAGAAACAACTCCAAGGCCACTGTCAGGATCCCAGCAGGAAATAGCTGGCATACTCAAATTAGGTTAATTAAAGGAGGGTTTAAAAAGGGATTACTTGGGATGGGTTAGGTGTAAGGAAAATACAAGAGAAAGTTCAGTATCCCAAAGACAGAAAAGCAGAGCTGCTGCCACTCCCAACACATCAAGAGAACAAAGGAGGAAGTGGTTACCCAAACCTGGAAAGAGTGTCTCAAGTAAAAGGCTGTCTTGAGAAGGAGTGACCCTGAAGGGAGGAATGACCTAGCCCAAGAAAACACCACGGGAGGTGTGGCTGCAGGAATACGTGCACCAATTTATGCTTCCCCCAGCCTCTAATCTCTCACATCAGGGCTCTGCACTGGCTGAACTCAAGAAGAAACTAGAAAGCAAGGAGCCCACTGAGGTAGCCCATGGAGTTCAACCCGCTAAGGCATGGTCAGGAAGCGAGAGAGATTTAGAGGTAAAGGGAAGACACTCAGCACATCCATCAACAGAATATAAAGAATATACTCATACAATGGAATACTGCCCAGCAGGAAAGTAAGTTGAGTTATTTATATCAATATGAATAAATCTCAAAAACTTCATGTTGGGGCTGGGTGCCACGGTGACTCGTGCCTGTAATCCTAGCACTATGGGAGGTCGGGGCAGGTGGATTGCCTGAGCTCACAGGTTCAAGACCGGCCTGAGCCAGAGCGAGACCTCGTCTTTACTAAAAATAGAAAAACTAAGGCAAGAGGAACGCTTGAGCTGGGAAGTTGGAGGTTGCTGTGAACTATGACACCATGGCACTCTACCCAGGCTGACAGATTGAGACTCTGACTCAAAACAAACAAAAAAAAAACTTCATGTTGGGTCAGAAAGGCAAATTGCCTTAAATACAGTCATTCCTCAGTATCTGTGAGAAATTGGTCCCAGAACCCCAAGAGATGTTCAAGTCCCATATACAAAACAACACAGGATTTGCATGAAACCTGTGGGCGCCACCCTCCCATACTCTCTAAATCATTTCCAGTGTTACTCTAATACCTAATACAATGTAAATGCTATGTAAATAGTTGTCGGATTTTATTTTTTTAATTTCCATTAATTTTTCATTGGCATAATGTAATTTTTTATTTTCTCCCCATATAAATTGAAGCTGGTTGGCTCTGCAGATGTGGACCCAGAAAATACAGAAGGCTGACTGTAGGTAGACAATGACGTCATAGTAGATTGTGTTTTACTGAATTCACCATAGCTGTATTTCTGGCCCCACTCCCTCATCAAGAATTGCAAACAAACAAATACGGTTCTAGCACTGGACTACAGAAGAAATGCACTTTAGATAGGGGAGCCAGGGAAGGTCTGCGAAAGTGAATGAACTTGAAGGGTAGACTAGGTGCTGGCCTCAGTGCTTGGCTTCCTAAGGAGGGGTGCATTGAGGGTGAAGAGTTAAGTTCAGTAATGAGGTTTGAAGCACATTCTCTGGGATGAGTTCACAACCTTAACTATCTGATCTTCATATCTTTTTCGGTAGTTCCATGTTCTTCTCATGTTTTGTCTTAGCTTGCCTAGGGCTTTGATTTCCCCACCCCTGGGGGGCACACGCTACTGTCAGGCTATGAAAATGAAGAAAAGCCAGACCCAATCTTTGTCAACCCCGCTAAGTTCAAAGGTTGTGGAATCGGTGTGGTTGTGTCTATAGTGGAGAACCTCAGACATCAGGAAACCACAACCCATAACCAATCACTTCCTCACCACACTGTACAGTACCTAGGTATGGGCCAGGAACTAGGTAACAGTTCAATATGTGTTAGCTATTATTGCTGTTATTGTCATGAGTGTTTGCTAATGTATACAACCTATATCTCTTCTATCACAGCCTGCATTAATTAAACCCACAATTGCCCTGGGAAAAAAAAAAAAAGCTGAAAAAGAGCCAGGCTCACCAGCCCTACTGTGGTAGCAGACAAAGGCCAACGCCAAAGCCCTCATGAAAGGCCTTGGCCCTTTTTAATGCAGTTCAGAAAAACCAGAGTAGTGGGAGAATTGAGCACTCAAGAGTGACAAGCCTGAAGTAAGAAATGAGGAAACAAGCCACATTATGCAGGGCATTTGGGATGACTTCCCTAGGGTTATAAAGCTGTTGAGTGCCTAGGAGGCAATTTGACTCCAGACAGCAAAGAGCTACAGAGGGGAACCAAAGAACCAAACCCAAATCTCCTTCCCAACTCATAGCTCAGGGACTAATATACGCATCTAGCCAAGATGTCAGACCTAGGTTAAAGAAATTTTGATCTGTGAACGTTTCCAACAACCCTATGAGGCAGGTATTATCAAACCCATTTTTACAGCGAGGTAGATTATCTATACCCAAAATCCAAGCACTTAATCTGCTACAGCTCTAGACTGCCCGCCCTCTCTACTGTTCTGATGGGCACTGCTATCATTTCAGTGACTCATACCATAGTATATAACTGTAACTGTGGAGTACAAAATACCTTATGGCGGACGACCTTGATAAAAATAACAACTTCTAGCACGCACTGAGCACTTATCCAATGCCACCCACAACCTCACTAGTATTCCCATTTTACAGGTGAGAAAACTGAGGCCATGACTTGCTGAGGAATGCAACCAAAACAGGGGCTTGGAAACCAGCCCGCGAACCCAAGCTTTTCCTCTTTTCTTATCTCAGGGAAGTCAAGGCCAGCGAGACTCCTGACCCGGACCCCTGCTGGGACTCAATTCTAAACAGCACCCCTGAGATCCCAGAGGACAAGAAGCGACGCCACTGTTTGAGTCCCCATTCCCTTGTGCAGCTTCGGATGGTGCCCGGCTGGACACGCGTAAGCGGACACGTACACCGAAGGTTCCCCCGGCGGAAGGTTCCGCAGTCCCGGAGTCCCCTCCCTGGGCAAAGCTCAGGCAGTACCTGCGGGAAACGCCTCCAGGGTCCTGCCCCGGGCTCTGTGAAAAACACCTCCGGCCTCCGCAGCCGACATGGCGAGCGAGTTCCCGGCCTTGCCTGAGCACGCCGCGTAGGTGGAACAGACCGACTCCTACGTCTCACCTCCCCGCCGGCCCCACTCCAGGCGGCGCCCTAACTCGGGCCGGACAGGGCGGGAAGGGGCGGGGCTCGATCGCTCGGGGCGCCGCTAGTGCTGCCTGGGCTGGGAGGAGGCGTGAGCAGCTCCTCTGCGATCGATCTGGGCGCCTGGCGGGGAGCTCTTCTGTGTGGGGCCCACGTGGGCAGAAGAGCTGAAGGTTTGGGGTCAGTTCTTTCCCGCAGAGAAGGGTTACCAGCTTTAACATGGAATAATACAGGACCATCACCCCCCAGTTATATTTGAATTTTACATAAAAAATAGAATGACTGATTTAGTGTAAGTATGGCCCAGGCAATATTTGGGAGATATTTATGCCAATTTTTTTTTTCATTTTCTGAAATTCCAATTTAATTGGGCGTCCTGATTTTTATCTGACAATTGTAGATAACGTCAAAAGGGGTCGGGCCCTGTCCCAGAACAGTCCTCCCAGTCGTCTGTGATCTGTGACACTTAATCTGAGAACTTCCCAGTTACCACCCTGTTACCGTGTTCACATGTGGTAGGCTTGCAGCCCATTTAATCCGCACAGCTGCCCCCAGGAAGTAGTGCTGTCATTAGCAACATTCCTCAGATAGGGAAATGGACCACTTAGAGGATGCAGCGACTTGCACAACAGGGTGACACACATTGAGAGGAAATAGGGACACCTCCAAAAGCCATGGAAATTAAGGAAAATCTTGAGTTCCTTCAGGGGAAGTTCTGAGCATCTGGCTAGCCTGGAAAAGTGAACGGGCAACCTGATGAGATTAATGGTCCTCCAAGCGAACTTGAGTCAAGAGGTGTTTTGGTTACCTTTGGAAACTAAAAAAATCGGGTTTTGTTTGCTTCAAATTAATATGGGGGTATATATGATTAGTTTGCTTTTGTAAGGGAAAAGTCTGGGTTGTAGTTGTGCCCTTCACCCAAGAAGGATACAACATATCCATGCAACATGCCTGTTAGGTGGGAATTTACCCAACCCTTTTCCTCCTCCTCCTTAACTTGAATTTAATTGAGTTTTCTCTCACATGAACATGTAGTTGTTAATCTACTGGTTCTAATTAAGTACAGAGTACATGTGGTGCTTGTTTTTCCATTCTGATACTTTGCTTAGGAGAATGTTCTCTAAAGTCATCTAAGTTGTTACAAAGGTGGCAAAATTTCCATCTTTTATGGCTGAATAGTACTCCATGGTATACATATAGCGCAGTTTATTAAATCATTCATGTGTTGAAGGGTGCCTGGGTTGTTTTCACATCTTTGTAATTGTGAATTGTGCTGCTATAAATATTCAAGCGCAAATGTCCTTATGGTAAAATGAGTTTTTTCTTTTGGGAAGATATCTGGTAATGGGATTGCAGGACAAAATGGTAGGTTGACTTTTAGTTCTTTGAGACTCTCTCCACTACTTTCTATAGAGGCTGTACTAGTTTGCAGTCAGTTCTTTGAGACTCTCTCCACTACTTTCTATAGAGGCTGTACTAGTTTGCAGTCCCAACAGTGCATGAGTGTTCCCTTCTCTCCCGCACACCAGCATTTATTGCATTTGGACCTTGCGATATGGGTTGTTCTCACTGAGGTTACCAGGTATGCAAAGTGGTTTGTATTTCTCTGATAATTAGTGTCAAAGTGCTTAGAATAATAGTTCTAATAGCAACTGGTAAATACTCAGAATATTAGCCATTGTTATTGTTATAAACCACTATATCTATATTCCCCGAAGAAAGGAATGAACCACCAGAAACAAAAGTGTTAATGGTGGCCTCTGGGCCCTGCAACATTCCAGTCTCCTCCTTCCCCTCACCCACTAAGTTTGCTGCCCAACTGGCCTCTCAGTTCATTAAACAGACACACCCATTTTCCCTTTGTGTGTGCTGGTCTTTCTGCTTAGAATGTCTCTGCCTCTGGTAAACTAAAGTCCATCTGATCATCGAGGTCTGTGCCACTTCCAGGCTTTTCCCTGTACTTCACCCTGCACCCTTGAACGTGCACTCCCAATCTAAACTAGGTGTCCCTTATTCTTTGTCACAGCACTCTGTTCTTGTCCCTCATGGCTTTTCACACAGTTGATAATTACTTGTTACAGGTGTAATTATCTGATGAATTTTATCTATCCCAACTCTACCATAAGGTCTGTGAGGGCAGCAACCTTGACTGTCTTGCTCACCAAGCAGGATGCTTGAGGTATAGATGCTCTGGCTCACATGTGATTATTTACCTCTCAGAGGTGATAGCTGCTCTGAGAACTGATCTGATGCTGTTTTCACTTCTAAATATTATTCGTCTTAAAAGGCAATCAATGGCTAGGCACCTGTGGCTCAATGGGCTAAGGCACCAGCCACGTACACCTGAGCTGGCGGGTTCAAATTCAGCCCGGGCCCGCCAAACAACAATGACGTCTGCAACCAAAAAATGGCCGGGCGTTGTGGCGGGCGCCTGTAGTCCCAGCTACTTGGAAGAGACTCGCTTGAACTCAGGAATTGGAGGTTGCTGTGAGCTGTGATGCGACAGCACTCTATCCAGGGTGACAGCTTGAGGCTCTGTCTCAAAAAAAATAAAAAAATAAAAAAATAAAAGGGCAATCAATATTTTTTACAAATAGCATTTCATATATCTGAGGATATCAGTATTTTTTAAATATTAAAGCCTTATTAAAACATAAGATTAATGGCTAAAAAAAATAGACACTCTACTGTTTGTTGTATGAATAAATAAATGGATTGTGAATACCTTGGCAAGATAACCCCATTATGAACTTGGCAGCAGTTGAGGATCGCTCTGTTGGCAGATCCTGGTGACTTCAAACTGTGCCTGTACGTTGGTTACTAGTGATGGCTGCAGCCAAACCATGTCACCATGGCAGACCAGCAGCCACTTAGCCTCTTGTCTGCCTCATCCTTCCCCTCTCACTGCACAGATGAGGGGCTCCTCTCTCCTCTGACTGTGGTCTCTCAGCTCTTTTCACTTATCTGCCTGGAGGCTTATTGGAGACAGCAGCATGAGAAGAGTGCATCCCTGGGCGTCAGGAAGACCTGTTCAGCCCAGTTCCCAGCCATGTGACCTTCAGGCAATTCATTTCTCTGAGCTTCAGCTTCTGCGTCTGAAATGAAATAATCGTAGCGCCAACCTCATATGGTTTTCCTGAGGATTAATACAAGCACCAGGCTGAACTTCTGGAATATACTAAACCATTTGATGCATTTTGCAGTTGTTGATATTAGTACTGTGGTTGTTATTGTTAGAATACCCTCGAATTTATTTGTTTCTAGTCAAAATTCTCTCCCTTGGTCAAGACTGTTCAGGCGTCACCTCTTCAGTCAGTCAGGCATCATTTCAGTGCAGATAGCCAAAAATCAAATCAAATTAGTTTAATCAGAAAAAGAAATCCATTCACATATATAAATTCACATATGTTAAATTAAAGCCCTAGGCAGCTGCAGGTGAGGTTCACTCCAGCTGCCTGAATGATGTTATAAGAATTGAACTCCCCTTCATTTATCTTCTCTACCTTGTGTAGTTTTGATTTTATCTTCACTCTCTCACATCAGTTGGAAGGTCCGGGCTCCCACTTCATCGGAGCAGAATGGCTACATCAGTTCTAGCCCACATTCTCATGAGACACCACCCCAGAGGGGCAAGGAGGGAAGTTTTCTTTTTTCTCAGAAACCCCCAGCAAACATCCCCCAGCATCACTGCGGTGCCAACGTACATGCATGATCCTCTCTGAACCAAAGTCAGAGGGTAGGTGGGGTGTTTAGACTGGCTTAAGACATAAGACCCACCCCCAGAGAAGGGGTGGCATCAATGTACGGGGAGTATAGTTCTCGTAAAATGAGATCTAGATGCCATTGGCCTGAGTAATGGAGAATGACCCATTTTTAAAAAGAGCCAATAGATAATCCATTATATTCTCCTAGCAGGAGTGGACATGGGGTAGGGGGTGGGGGTTGCATTCAGCCAGCAACTGCCATGCCCTTCCCTTCCTAAAGACTTCCCTTCATTTTCTTCCATCCTACCCCTTGCAACAGCTATATTTATAAAAAGCCATAATCCAAATATGCTGTTATTTAGAGACGTAGGTATATTATTATGAACATCACTTGCTGTACTGGGCTGTATTACAGCCTCACGCCATGAAGCAGGCAGAACAGTTTGTCCTAACACTCTAAAGCCCCAGGCTGCTGAGCTTTTATAGTTCTCCTGTCTACTTTTTATAGATCTTCCCTCTGCTCCTTACAGCCTGTGAGCAGTCATTCCTTACTGTTTCTGGCGTCTGCCGCTAGCAAATCTGCACTGTCTACCTCCTCCCTTTGTTTCTTATCTGCCCAGGTTTGTGAATCCAAATGACAAAGCTCGCTTGGACTCTGAGCCAGGTTGGTGTTTGGCTTTGAGCCAGTAGGCTCTGCAGGAAAACTTAAGGCCTTGCCTAGAGAAAAGTGCTTGACCTTGGCTTTAACAGGCATGACTCCTGGTTAGACTGCGGGATGGCAAGTGTGATGTGTCAACTTGGCTGGGGCATGATGCCCAAGTATTTGGCCAAACATTATTCTGGATGTTGAGTGAGATTTACGTTTACATTTGGACTTTGAGGAAAGTGGATTACCCTCTGTAATGTGGGTGGGCCTCATCCAATCAGGTGAAGGTCCGATTGAACAAAAGATTGACCTTCTTCAAGCAAGAAAGAATCCACCCAGCAGGTGGCCTTTAGATTTGAACTGCAGCATCTGCTCTTCCTGGGTGTCCAGCCCGCTGACTCATCTCACAGATTTTGGACTTACCAGCATCCATAATCTTATGAGCCAATTCCTTAAAATAAAGGTCTTTTTATGTGCAGTCATGTGTCACTTACTGATGGGGCTCTGTTCTGAGAAATGCGTCATTAGGTGATTTCATCCTGTGTACTTTCTCAGACCTAAATGGGGTCGCCCACTACACACCTAGGCTGTGTGGGATGGCCTGTGGCTCCTGGGCTACAGACCTGGGCACAGTGTGTGACTGTACTGAACACTATAGGCAACTGTAACACGATGGTATCTGTGTGTCAGACATACATAAATATGAAAAGGACACAATCAAAATGCAGCAGTATTATCTTACGGGACCACCTGTTATGTATGTGGTCCGCTGGTGACATGAAATGTCATTATGTGGCACATACATATATCCCTTTTTATTTTTTAGACAGAGTCTTGCTCTGTTGCCCTGGATAGAGAGCCACAGTGGCCAAGTTCATAGCAACCTCTAACTCTTGGGCATGAGCTATGCTCCTGCCTCAGCCTCCTGAGTGCCTAGGACTATAGGCACCCTCCACAACACCTGGCTGTTTTTTCTATTTTTAGTAGAGATGAGGTCTCATTTTTGCTCTGGCTGGTCTTGAACTCCTGAGCTCAAGCAATCTATGCCTCGGCCTCCCAAAGTGCTAGGATTACAGGTGTGAGCCACCATGCCCAGCCAATATATACATACATCTATTGATTCCAGAGAACTCTGAAGAATACAGACTGTTAGAAGTCTTTAGAAGTGTTGGAGTCTCGGAGTTGGGCTCGTAGTTCAAGTTGTAGCATCATTCAGAAATGAATGATAATATCCTGATACAGCACATTTGAGACATATGGAAATATGAAAGCAAAGTGCAATTACTAAGACCCATGGCATCCCATGCCCCTCACCTTTACCCAGCCCAGACCCACATCTCAGCAGGTGGGACTCAGAAATGAACTGCAGGGTGAGATGGGGTCAGGGATAAAGGGAAGTCCATGAAAGTCTTCAGAATGTCTGTTTTATGTATTTGATCTTTTTTGTGACTGAAAATTAAATAGTTTTGTTTTTAGAACAGATCAAAATACCATATATACTCTGAAAACAAAAAAGCCCAGTGCTTATTTTAAAAAGATTTAACTTATCAACTTACTGACGTCATCACAGGCTTGGTATTAACAAGACTTTGCAATTATTTTTCCCTCTTTGAAAGACGTTAGAGGAATTTCTGGAATATTCCAAGCTGTACTTGTTCCAACAAAACATTCCAACAAAAATGAATTAATGCCCTTGAGACCTTTTAGGCATTCTATAACTGTCTTCATGAGTTGTATAGCTTATAGCGGTTCTCAACCTGTGGGTTGCGACCCACAGGAACTGTATTAAAGGGCCACGGCATTAGGAAGGTTAAGAACCACTGGCTTACCATTTTGTATGTTATTGGAAATAAACTGTTACATATATTATCACATGTAATTATTTTTCACAAGTGCCTGCCAAGACATTTCATGCCATTCTCTCCTTTTATCCCCCAAACAAAATGAAGTTTCACTGCATTTTAAAGATGAGACCAGGGACACTAGATAATTTGCCTGGAGTCATCCCACCATTGACCAAAATGGCAAAGCCGGAATTCCTCTTTCTACCCACTTCTGGCCCATGTCAATTTCATGCCTGCCATTTATCTATCAGAGTTTCTTAAGTCTCAGTGTTGAAAACGTGTCTCCATTGGACATTGCTGTTTAAAAACTGCTGTAGTTTGAATGTCTCCCCCAAAACTCTTATTAAAATTTAATTCCCAATGTGGCAATATTGAAAGATGGGGCCTTTAAGAGGCGATCAGATTATGAAGGCTTTGCCCATAGGAATGGATTAATGGGTTAATGGATCATGGAGTAGAACTGGTGGCTTTATAAGAGATGAAGAAAGACCTAAGACAGTATGTTAGCATGGCCATCCCCCCAGCCTGAGAGGCCCTGTGCCACCTTGGGACACCGCAGAGTGCCCACAGCAAGAAGGCTCTTACCAGGTGTAGCCCTCAACCTTGGCAATCTCAGCCCTTGAAACTATAATAAATTTATTTATAAGAAATAATATCTTATAAATTATCCAATTTCAGGTATTCTGTTATAAGCAGCAGAAAATGAACTTAGGTAAGAGAATGAAACCGGAACTGCACCTCTCACCACTCACAAAAATTAACTCGTGACGGATAAAAGAGCTAACTCTAAGACATAGGAAACTATGGAAACCCTACAAGATAGTGTGGGAAAAATCTCTTGATTTTATTGGTCTAGGGAAAGAATTTATGAAGACAATCCCACTGGAAATTGCAGCAGCAACAAAAGTAAATAAATGGGACCCGATCGAGTTAAAAAGTTTTTGCACAGCTTAGGACACAATCCACAAAGCAAAAAGACAACCTTCAGATGGGAGGAGATATTTGTATGCTACAAATCTGACAAAGGGTTCATCACCAGACTCTACAATAAACTCAGGCATATCAACAAGAGAAAAGCAAATAACCCCATTAAAAACTGGGCAAGAGACATGAACAGAAACTTTTCTTATGATGACAGAAGAATGAAAAATAAACACATGAAAAAATGCTCACCGTCCCTAATATTATCAGTGAAATGCAAATCAAAATCACTTTGAGATATTATGTAACCCCAGTGAGAATGACCCACATCGGAAGATCCCAGAGAAACAGTTGCTGGTGTCACGTGGAGAGAAGGGAACACTCATGTCCTGTCGGTAGGACTGCAAACTAGTCCAGCCTCTATGGAAAGAAGTACGGAGATTCCTCTAAGAACTAAAAGTGGACCTACCATTTGACCCTGAAATCCCACTACTAGCCATTTACCCAGATAAAAAAGACATTTTAGCACAAGGATATTTGCACTCAAATGTCCACAACACATGAATGAATTAATAAACTGTGGTATACGTATATCATGGAGTGCTATTCAGCCACGAAAAGGTGGAGATTTTGCAACCTTTGTTACCAACCTGGATGGATTTGGAAAACATTCTCCAAAGTACACAAGATTGGAGAAACAAGCATCCCGTGTACTCAAGGCCAATTTGAAACTGGGAGATTAACAATCATAGAGGGAGGTAATGTCAGTTAAACTCAAGAAGGGGAGAGGTGGGAGGGATCTGAGTAACTTCCCGCCCAATGGGTACATTGCATGAATATACGATATGCTCCCCGGGTGCAGGACACAGCTACAACTCTGACTTTAAACTTTCCTGTGTAAATTATGTAATCTAATGGTTAGTACTCTTGTATTAATCTGAAATTTTAAAAGTACATTTAAAAATAAAAGAAAAAGTAAATGAACTTAAAAACCAACGAGTAGTTCACTTAGGCTTGCCTGGTGACTCAGATAACCTGAATTTAAGGTCACATCGTGTGACCCACTGTTCATGCTACTTACTAGCCCTGTGACCTTAACCAACTCACTTACCTCTCAGAGCTTCATTTTTCTCACTTGTAAAGTGGGGATTGTCACATTTAACTACAGAGTTGTTTGCAGGATTCTATGACACAGAATATTTAAAGTGTGCACTATGGCATATAATACGAGATCAGACAACTAAGTTCGTGAACTCATCCTAGAAAAAGAATGCTATGTATCTCTTTGCTGAATATCACTATAGTCACCTTCAAAATACTCCCTTTGACCATCTGACATGTAGCACTTTTTGTAGGACGAGTTTGTGAATTTAATTGTCCAACCTCACACACATAATTGCTCAATAGAAAGCTTATTATTGTGGTTATTTTTTCAGATAAGCCACTGACAACCTTCCTACTTAGGGCAGCACACTCGGCTGCTTGGGCGTGGAGGTGCACAGGGGTTCCTGACATTCAGAACCTGGAATGGAGAATTCAACAACCGTCCTCATGAGCAGAAGTCTTTTCACGCGTCCTGTTTCTTCAGATGCAGCTGTCTAATCTGGTAGCCCCTGGCCACATGTGGCTACTCAAATTAACCAAAATTAACTAAAATGAAGATGACGGTTTCTCAGCCACACTGGGCACCTTTCAAGTGCTTCCTACTCGCATGTGGCTTCGACTACCAGAGTTAGGGAAAAATATACAGGACACCAAATGAAATTTGAATTTCAGATAAAGCATGCTCCAACATACGTATATGCGTGTTAAAGATCATTTTTGTTTATCTGAAATGCAACTGAGCGTTCATAGCTTATCTGGCAACCCTAGGCTTGTGTCTACCATATTGAACAGAACACATCTGAAACATTCCCATCGGTATGGAGATTTCTGTTGGACAGCATTGATTCAGAACGTCGATGAGTAACTTGGGACCAGTGAACTCAACCTGCTATTTCTGTTCCTCAGTCCAATGGCACATCGTTCACATGCAAAAAATTACTCTTGACTGTTCTGTTAAAGTTTTTGGCCTTTGAAGCAGGCAATCCTAATTATTCCAACTATTTTTCATCCATTTTCATTTTTTAGTTTCAGAATATTACAGGAGTACATGAATTGCTTTTGTACAGTTTGAGTCAAAGTTGTAAGTGTTCCCCTCACCCAGATGGTGTGCACTGTACCCGGAAGGTGTGAATTCACCCATCCCTCCCCCCACCTGCTTGATTTCTGACAAGTGTTATTTTTATATGCGCACACAAGTGTCCATCAATTAGTGCATGTGCTGTTCGTTTTTCCTGTTCTTGTGATACTTCACTTAGAAGAATGGTCTCTAGAAACTTGAATTTAATTTGCCTGCTTAAGATTCATTTGGCCCTTGGGCGGCTCCTGTGGCTCAGTGAGTAGGGCACCAGCCCCATGCACCAAGGGTGGCAGGTTCAAACCCAGTCCCGGCCAAACTGCAACAACAAAACAAAATAGCCGGGTGTTGTGACAGGTGTCTATAGTCCCAGCTACTTGGGAGGCTGAGGCAAGACAATTGCCTAAGCCCAAGAGCTGGAGGTTGCTGTGAGCTGGGACACCACAGCACTCTACCAAGAGGGACAAATTGAGACTCTGTCTCTAAAAAAAAAAAAAAAAAAGATTCTGTTGGCCCATCTATTTTCTTTTCTATCTCCCCTACGTTACTTAACACCCCTTGTACATTACCTTCTACAGGGTAAAACTCACGTTTTAAAATTTTCATCTTCTTCTGGATAGTGAGCTCAGCCTCCCGAATCATTTAAATATTTTGCAGTTATTCACGTTGAGTGGTGAAATGGCCTTTTCTTCCCCCTTTCTCAACAAGAATGACTCCTTAAAGTTCCAGTACTCTCAAACTCAATTTTACATTGAACGTACAATTTAAGCCCTTTGCAGAGAGATATAAGCTCCCCGAGGCTTATATAGCCATTAGAATACACCAAGCCTCCAGAATAGGATCTGACACAGAGGAAGCTTTTAATGAATGCAGAGCCCTTAATAAATAGCCCTTAATCAAAGCTGAATTTGCTCCTCAATTAAACTTACTAACGTTTAGAGTCCTGAGGGCAGATTCTAAATTCCATGTAGTTTCTCCATACGCCTTGGTACTGGATCAGTTCACAGTGAATAACCAAGTTCTCCATTGCATCGCATTGTTGTTTAACTTGTCACGTGTCCCTGCAACATAACTGCGGTTGGTTCCTGACCCTCTGAGAATGACGTTGCTGCCCTTGGAGGCTCAGGGCAAAATCGACAACTCCTGGTTTTGTCAGCAAACACCGTTAACACACCTAGCCTTTCCTCTGCTTTCATTTGATTTTTCCATTTTCCCCCTGCTGGGCACAGTTTGACGGAAAGCAAATCCTGTGTTTTCCGACATGGTGACAACGCTTTGTCTCCCATAAGAAGTAATGACCACATGCAAGTCTGAAATTGTCCAGTCTTACTGGTTTTTATCTTCCCAAAGCACTAGCCTGTTTTTGTTTTTTTTTTTATTGCGCATTTAATATTCTGGAGCAATAAGGTCTGTACCCAGGGGCACTCCAAACAGTATGATTCTGGACCTTTTTTTATTTCTCTTGAGACTGCCCACATTAGTCTCAATTAGTGGTCCTCAGCCCTGGTTGTGTGTTAGAATTACCTGGGGAGTTTCTCTAGCCTCTCCATTCCAAGACTTCACCCTGAAATTTCTGAGTTGATAAGTGTTGGGTCAGAACACAACATTGATCTTTAAATGTCCCAGATTAGTCCAAATGAAGCTAGGTAGAGAACTGCTTATGAGCAGGCTAACCCCCTGACTCGGGTGAACGCAAGTGAACATTATAGCCTCTTGTTGCAGGTGTGATGAGACAAATGAAATAACATTTGCTGAGTCACTGGGTACTGGGATGAATACAGGGTCCATTTAAATTTCACCATAGTCTTGGAATTTTGTGCCCTAGGTTGAATAGCGTCCCCCACAAAATTCATGTCCACCCAGAACTTGTGATCTTATTTGGAAAAAGATGGTCTTTGCAAATTGATCAAGTCCACACCAGGTGATATTGGATGGGGCTGGGAAGGAAGGATTCTTCCCCAAAGCCTTCAGACTCCCAACACCTCTAAGAAGGGACAGTAAGAAAGGGGCTTAGTAGGGAAGGAAACCATGGTTTGGTGAGCCAGGAAGTTTGGAGGGCCCTTGAGAATGTGGGTATGAGGTGACCTAGATAACCAATGACCCACAGAAAAAGACAATGTACGGCCAGGATGCCCTGCTAATTTTCTATTTTTAATAGAGAGAGGGTCCACTCTTGCTCAGGCTGGTCTTGGAATTCCTGAGCTCAAGTGATCCTCCTGCCTTGGCCTCCCAGAGTGCTGGGATTATAGGTGTGAGCCACCACACCAGCCGACTGGACGGAGTTCTTTATGTTGCATTAGTGTTTTTCAAACCTCCATTAGTGGGAACAGCCTCTACAAGTTTTATTATATCTGCATCCTTCCTGGACAATTTCCTTATTTAGAATTTTTTAAGCTGAGTCACTTTTTTTTTGTTTTTTGTTTTTTTTGAGACAGAGCCTCAAGCTGTCATCCTGGGTAGAGTGCCATGGCACCACAGCTCACAGCAACCTCCAACTCCTGGTCTTAAACAATTCTCTTGCCTCAGCTTCCCAAGTAGCTGGGATTATAGGTGCCCACCACAATGCCCGGCTATTTCTTGGTTGTAGTTGTCATTGCTGTTTGGCAGGCTTGGGCTGGATTCAAACCTGCCAGCTCTGGTGTATGTGGCTGGCGCCTTAGCATCTTGAGCTACAGGCGCCAAGCCTTGAGTCACTTTTAAAATTTAAGTTTTAAAGGACTTTTGTGGTCACCACTGCAAATGGAACGCCATTATCAATTCTTTTTTTAAAATTTCAGATTAATAGGAGGGTGTAGATCAGGGGTCCTCAAACTACGGCCCGTGGACCACATGCGTTGGTATGAATTGTATTTGTTCCTGTTTTGCTTTTTACTTTAAAATAAGACATGTGCTGTGTACATAGGAATTTGTTCATAGTGTTTTTTTTAAGCTATAGTCCGGCCCTCCAACAGTCTGAGGGATCGTGAATTGGTCCCCTGTTTAAGTTTGAGGATGCCTGGTGTAGATGATTAGGTTACATTGTTTGCATTTCTAAGGTAAAGCTCAGGTTGAGGTTGAGCCCTTCAACCAGGTGGTGTGCTGAGTCCTCCTCTCTCCCTCCCTTACCCTCTTCCTCCCTCCCCCCACTTGAATACACTTGTGTTTTTCTCTTGTGTGGGCGTGCGGTGGTTCTCCTGTTGGTTTCACATTAGCGTTGAGTACATTGGATACTCGCTTTTCCATTCTTGGGATACTTCACTAAGAAGAGTGTGTTTCAACTCCATCCCGGTAAATACAAATCATTGTCAAGAAGGTAACTAGAAAAACAAATCTGCAATCGTGGCAACATTATTGGAATCCAGAGAGAGATGCTGTTGGCTAAAAGCTTGGAACCTGAGGCCTGCTCTCAGGTAAAGAGGGGACAGCAGTAAGTGTTAGGAAGGCACCCTTGCATGATTAAAAGGGGATGGAGAAGGAATATCATGCTGCGGGATTTGCTGTTGCTTGATATTGGGGTGTGTACAAGCAAGTTAGGATGTGTCCCTGTGGTAGACTGAATAATGGGCCTCCAGACACACCCATGTCCTAATCCCGGAACCTGTGAACATGGTACCTTTCATTCTAAAAGAGACTTTGTAGGTACGTGTGAATTAAGGATCTTGAGATGAGGAGATAGGTATGGGCCCAACAAAATCACAAAGGTCCTTGTAAGATGGAAGTAGAGAAAGAGAAGGTGATGTGACCCCAGCGGAGATCAGAGGTTCAGACAGAGGGAGCAAGGGAACGCAGGAGGCCTCTTGACGCTGGAAAAGGACAGGAAATACTCTGCCCTGGAACCTCCAGAAGGAACACAGTATCTGCCAACACCTTCATTTTAGCTCAGAGGATCCTTTTTTTGTACTTCTAACTTCCCAGACTCTAAGATGATAAATTTGTGTTGTTGTAAACCATGACATTTGTAGTAATTTGTCACAGCAACCGTAGAAAACTAAGACAATGCCCCACTTCAGGGAGTGTCATTGCACCAAACAGCCTTGCAGAAGGGGAAGAAAGAATCGTGGAATCTATCTCTACCTGATTCTGTGAATTCTCTTCCCTCTAATATCTGTCAGGAAGACAACAGAACTGTCTACAACCGCGGGCTGTTTTATGCAAGGATGTGGCTGGGACCCTAAATAGGACCAACTACAGAGGAGTTAACTCAGCAGTGTTTTTGAACCCTGTGCCCGAAGTGGGGCTGGGACAGCCCACAATCCACTTGTTAAGTCTTCATCAACATATACAAAACAACTGCAAGCACAACAGAAGTGCAACCCAGCATGACATTTACCCCCATGTTTCTTGATACAGACACTTAGTGCAAAAGGAATTCAAAAACAAGACAACAAAGACATTTGTTTTCCTGTGTTTGTCCCTGAGTGCTTTATTAGAGGACTCAGCTCTTTGCAAACAGTATGTCCTGGATCAAATCCATGGTAAAAATTACATGAAGCTAATGCTGGCTCAGGACTTTTGGAGCCTTAAGAGCTGAAATCGTAGTGCCCCCCTTGTTTGTAATTGAAATAATACCAAAATCAGGATGAGAAAGCTCAACAAAATTCTGATATTTTTCCTATCATTGGCACTAAGATGTTTATATTTTTGAAATACTACATATCAGAATTCTTTCCAATAATTGTCCCCCTTTTCTGACCCTTCTTTGTGGGTCTGTTCATGTCTTTATCTTTCTACTGCGCATCTTCATATTAGGGGGACATGGAAATGGTAGCATGTGTGAAATTTAAGGAACTTCTTTAAACCTCCAGGGAAGTCCAATCACCTGATAAAATCATGGTCTTTATAAAATGCTAAAGCAGTTTGGAGAAAATGAAAGTTTCTTATAATTCACTTTTTCTCAGACATTAATGTTGTATATATGGTATATTTATATATACACACAGATACACACATATTTTGGGGATATATATGTATCTCAACTTTTTAATGTCTATAGAGTGTATGTGTGTAATTTAGGAGGTCCAAGAAATAACACTATTGTTTCCTATTTGGGGTCATGAACAACTGAGAGGTAAGTGCAGGAATAAGCCAAGTGGAAATCAATATATCCCCTTTATTAGATAAGTAAGGATATTGATTAGACATATAATGAGATCAGTGTCTTTTATTACTGATAAAAGCCAGCCAGAAGGCACAGCTGGTGCAAGTAACCAAGTCAGCTTTCTAATGGGCCATTGCATAGCAGGACAACAGTGGGCCCCTTTCATCAGGGGCAGAACTTGTCCCTCTTAACCCACCTGGTTTTAGGAAGCAGGTAAGAGCAGGCCCTCTCTGGAACCAGCCTGACCCAGTGAGAGAAAACAGAGCGGGCTAAGGCAGCATGCTTGAATCATTCTTGCCAAGCAACCACTGGGAGAGGTCACTCCTCTTCCCCAGAGGAGTTGTGAAGGGTTGCAGAGGGACAAGGAACGTTACTGAAATGCAAGTTCCTCCACATGGAAGCACAGGGAGTAGAGAATAAATTTATACACAACTCAAATTTGTATGGTTTCTTTCTGAGCCTTTGCTGCTAGCCATAGCACTCTGCCAACAGTGCTCAGTGGAACAAAACAATGTTATTTTTTAAGTAGATTGTTTGATTTTTATTTATTATGGAGATATAATATTTTATATATTTATCAGGCACATGTGGTGTTTTGATACAGGAATACAGTACATAATGGTCAATTCAAGGTAACTGGGGTATCTATCAAAACTCAAATATTTATTATTTCTTTGTGTTAGGAATATTCCAATTCTACTCTTTTAGTTATTTTAAACTGTGCAGTAAATTACAAAAGTCAAGATATGGAATCAACATATTATCCATCAATGGATGAATGGATAAAGAGGATGTGGTTTACAAACACTATGGAACATTATTCAGCCATAAAAGGGATGAAATCCTGTCATTTCCAACATCGTGGACGGAGTTGGAAAACATTTGTGTGACGTAAAATATGCCAGGTGCAGAAAGACAACGTCTGCATCTTCTCAACTCAAATTAATAGAAACGCTTGAACCTAAGGAGAGAGACCGTAGAATGATCGTTACCAGAGGCTGGGAAGGATGAAGAGAGGAAGGCTACCAAAATACAGTCAGAAGGAGTAAGAGCTAGCAGTTGGTAGCACAGAAGAATGCTATTTTATAAGCTGCTTCTCTTATTTAATTTGTTGATGTCATGTATACTCATATATGTATGTGTGTGTATATATATTGATATGTAACATATGTGTTGCTATGCCATATAAATGTGAGTGTATATGTACATTGTTTGTGCATGTATAAAATATTCCACTGTCCCCCAGTTTCACTGGGATTCTGAAGTTGTTTTGAATGCTGTTCTTATCAGTAGAATGATACAGAATTGCTGTGTTCATAGGTCAAAAATGTTTACATGTCAGCCATTTCATACAATTCAACGGAATATCTCTAAGTGCTACTGCAATAGACAAAGGCAAGTGGAATAATTTCTGATAATTTCTTTAGGATAAATTCCTAGAAATGGAATCACTGGGTAAAACAATATATACATGTAAAATGTTGGTGGGTTTTGTCAGAGAGCCCTCTGTTTCCAGGAGTGTATGAGACTGCCCAATTTCCCTCCTACTTACCAACCTGAAATGTAAGGTTTGGGTGGAGCAATTCGCTCTTACTGAGTACATGTGTGCTCCTCTCTCTATTAGGTTTTTTTGGGAGCTTTTGTTTCCCATTGCCTCCCTTTGGGGTCCTCTTAGCTCTGGCATTTAGATACTAGCCGCCTCCCTCAACTCTCATTGCACAAGAATCAGGTCATAGAAATGGTAACTGTGTGTATTGTCATGTTAATTGTAACACAGAATTTCCTGAAATGCAATTTCTTAAAAAAAAAAAAAATTGGATTATGTATTTAAAATTCTTGTACATCATATTCATTACCTCCCTAGATAGGTGTGCATTGTGAATACAGTATGTTATCAATAAAATAAAAGCAAATTTTAAAGTAAAGGTGCTAGCTAGCATGTTAAGCATTTGGCTTACTGAATCCTTGCAGCCCCTCCGACAGGTAGGCACTGGCGTCCTTATTTTAGCTGTATCCAAGGAACTTGGGGTCAGAGAGGTGGTGCCTCTCATCCAAGGTAGCATAGCTACTGAATTAATTATCTGTTGCTAACTTAGCAAATTATCACAAACTTAGCAGCCTAAAACAATAAGTATTTATTATTGCACAGTTTCTGAGGGTTCTCAAGAGGCTGTAAACAAGGCATCAGCCTGTACTGGAGACCAGGCTGATGCGGAGACTCGGCTGGGGAGAGAACTGCGTTCCAAGCTCACTCACATAGTCGTTGGAAGGATTCGGTTCATTGAGGGTTTTTGGCGTAAGGGCTTCAGCTCCCTGCTGGCTGTTGGCTGGAGGTCTCCTTCAGTCCCCCTTTCCCAATATTGTAGCTCGCAACATGAAGACTTGTTTCATCAAGGCCAGCAAGGGAGAGAATCTTCTAGCAAGACAAAATTCACATCTTACGTAGCCTCATCACCCAAGTGGCATCTAGTTATTTTGGCTATGTTCCATTGTTTAGAATTAAGTTACCAGGCATCGGGGCACAATGGTTCACACCAGTAATTCCAGCACTTTGGGAGGCCGAAGTGAAGGATTGCTTGAGGCTAGGAGTTTGACTCCGACCTGGGCAACATAGCAAGACCCATTTCTAAAAATAAAAGCATCAGTCAAACCCAGACTCTGGGGTCAGCAGAGAAGATTGCATAACAGCACAAAAAACAGGAGGTATAATCACTGGGGGGCCATATGAATCTAACTGCCACAGCAATTAAAAAGCAAAACAAGGACTCAAAGTCAGTCCTGCCAAATCCTGAAGCTCCCCACAGTCAACCACCATGCTCTACCGCCTCCCAGACAAATTAACCTGATTGCTTCTCAGAAAGATTAATCTGGTTATTCTCATGTGGACTCTGGTGTTTTCCTAAATGTAATATCGTTTTAGATATAATCTCCCAAGTGGGAAGCTGAAAGATCCGTCTACAGTGAGTGAATTTGCTAGTTCAATAAGTTTTATTTAGAGATAACTTTAGTTATTAGTTAGTAAGACTTATGACCACAAGACTTCCAATCCTGACCCCCAGCTATTAGACCAAGCCTTCCCATATGAGTTTTAGAGCATCTGACCAATTTGCATGAGTATAAATAAAAATTGGGTAGATGATTAGATTCAAAGAAGATAAGCAACTTCCTTGGGAAGATAGCATTTATATTATTTACCCAACCTTTTTTCCCTTTCTTTTTTGTGTCCTGAATCTATAACTAAATTCAGGATTGGAATGACCGGCCTTAACAAACATCTTCAGACTCAGCCATGCATCTGCCTGTAATTTGGTTTGCAGGAGAGCAGGGGGGCTGGTTCAAGGGGCATCTTTGTGGGCAGAGATATGTCTCCATTTATTGAAATGTTCCTAGCAACAGAAGTTGTTTTCTTCTTCGCCCCCAAATCTTCAAATTAGAACCAGGCACAAATGATGACAAAAAAATCCAGTAAATTATAGATGTATTTTAGTTTCTTTCAAGTGAAATTTGTATTGTAAGTATATTTCATTCCATTTGCCAATATAAAGTCAAAATCTGTTTTAATAATTTAATGGCAAAGATGGATTAATGTGCTTTCTCCCCCCACTAAAAAGACAATCATACAGAAGAGCGGGTAAATGCTATTGTATCACACTAGTCAGGGATTGCCTTGGCATTTCAATTGTAATTCCTTCGTATGAGGATTATTCTGTAGCTGTTTTCCTATTATTCAACTAGGCGTGCATTCAGAACTTAACCAGCTCAACTCCTTCTGGGAAGTAACAATAACAAAACGTATTTAACATTTTTATCAATCACTTACTGTACGCTTATTCTATGTTACACATTTTCCATGTATTATTTCATTCTATTTTCATGATAATACTAAAACATAGGTAATTATCTCAATGTTACAGAGAAGGAAAATGTAGCTTGTGGCTCAGAGAACTTAAGTAACTTGCCCAAGGCCACACAGCTAGTAATTAGTAGAGCAGGATCTGAGAGCATGCTCTTTGGACTCGTAATAATCCCTTATTTTTAATAAGGTCAGAGATGGTGCTGAACATCCTGTCATGTACAGGGCAGAGCATATATAATGAGTGAATGAGTGAATGACCAATGCATGAATTACAGCAGACCTTATTTTTAATTGTATGAATAAAGCATATTTGTTATTCTTTCCATCCTTCCCTTGGCAAAGGCCTTAGACCAGTGGTTCTCAATCTTCCTAATGCTGTGATGTATTTTCATTGTTACAAAGGGGTCGCGACCCACAGGTTGAGAACCGCTGCCTTAGATTTTGCAGGCGTCGGTGCTGGTGAAAAGCATGGACAATGAAATCAAGCACTGCTGTATTCTAATTCAGACTCTGAGCTGTGTGACCTCAACCAAGTTTTATGACCGTGCTGAGACTCATTTGGCTCCTACTGTATCCACGTCTCACAGTTAACTTGAGGATTCCATGTGGGCGTACAGTGCTCAGCACAATGCCTGCATTATGGATAAATGTTTACCCCTTGGTGGTTACCATAATTATCATGTGGAATTACATAGCATTGGATTAGAGCCCTGATTCTTATCACTTACTAGCTCTGTGACTATCAGAAAGATACTACTTAACCCTCTGAGGCTGCTTTCCCATCCATAAAATGGGTATCATAATATGGCCCTTGTGATGAAGGACTCTTTTAAAGAGATTGTATGGAAGCGGTACTCAAGTGTCATCCCCCGGACATGTGGTAATGTATGGGGACATTTAGGCTGTCATACCGAGAAGGAGTGGCAGTGGTGCTGCTAACATCCAGTGGGGAGAGGTCAGGAATGGTGCCGAACATCTGTTATCCACAGGGCAGGCCCCCACTTCTAAGAATTATCTGCTCTCGAATATCAATATTTCCAAGGTTGAGAAATCCTGTTGAATGGGCTCTTCACACAGAGCTAGTACCCCCTAAGTATTATGTTACATGTATTATTATTTTTTGTCTTTTTTAGTTCCCTTTTCCCTCAATGTGTTATTTCAGCTTTAAAATTCTCTATTCAACAGAATGCAAATAAAACATACCTTCAGCTACACATACGAAACCAGTAGGGTATGAACATTGTTTCTGAGTGTTTTCATCAAGACAATTGAAAGCAATGAGCCGTCTAGTGAAATAGCGTAGTCTTATCTGTGGTCTTCGAAAAGTATTACTTTATTTATTTTTTTATTTTTTTATTTTTTATTATTATCTTTCTTCTTGTTGGGGATTCATTGAGGGTACAAGAAACGATGTTACACTGATTGCATTTGTTAGGTAAAGCCTCTCTTACAATCGTATTTTGCCCCCAAAAGGTGTAGCACACACCAAGACCCCACCCCCTCGCTCCTTCCCTCTCTCTGCTCTTCCTTTCCCCACCCCTCCCTCATTCTTTCTCTCTCTGCTCTCCCTTTCCCTCATTCCCACCGTGTCATTAATTGTCATTAATTGTCCTCATATCAAAATAGAGTACATGGGATTCATGCTTCTCCATTCTTGTGATGCTTTACTAAGAATAATGTGTTCCCCTTCCATCCAGGTTAATACAAAGGCTGTGAAGTCTCCATTTTTTTAAATGGCTGAATAGTATTCCACAGTGTCACCCCAGTTTGTTAATCCATTCCTGGGTTGGTGGACATTTAGGCTGTTTCCACATTTTGGCGATTGTAAATTGAGCTGCAGTAAACAGCCTAGTTAAAAGTATTACTTTAGAATATATGACAGTAATCTTTGTAAAAGCTAGTCCCCCTCC
>CAUYRH010020673.1:0-28726 GCA_963574655.1 Perodicticus potto | reverse complement strand
GAGGGAACAGGAGAGCTTATTCCTTTCCTGGGTCCTCTTTGCTTGGAGGTCTGGTTTTTCTTATACTTCTAATTTTCCTTTCTTGTAAATAAATTCTGACTTACCACTACTCTTGTGGTCCGTCGATTCCTTCTTCGAATCGCTGAGACCAAGAACCTGACATTCCGGCATCATAATCAAGGCCATGTGATCTAGCTAACATGTAGCATTCAAGCTGAGATCTGAAAGATGAGCATTGACCAACAGGATGAACTGTGTGTGTGTGTGTGTGAGTGTGTGTGTGTGTTTGCTCATGTGTGTGATTCCTTACAAAGCAAACCACTTGTGAAAATTCCCCGGGGTGGGAAGACCCTGACAGGAAGCCAGTGTGCAAGTGGCTGCTGTCAGAGACAGTGCTAGATTCAAAGAGTCAATGTGTATCTAAACCACTCCTTTACATACTCTGACATTTATAAATTTGATCCGATAAAACCCTAATAGGCAATGTAGGAGTCTCTGTCATCAAAGACAACTTTTAAAAATACTATTTTTTTAAGTAGTGCTATGTCCACAGCAAAACAGAAGGAGAGGTACAGAAATATTCCATGTACCCCTGGCCCTTACAAATGTGGAGTCTCCCCATTATCAACATCCCACACCAGAGGGGCACGTTTGTGATAATTGAAGACCCTAGACTGACACGTCATAATCACCCCAAGTTCACAGTTTACTTTAGGGTTCACCGTTGGTGTTGTGCACACTGTGGGTTCAGACAAAAGTAGAATGGCTTGTAGCTGCCAATCCAAGGTCAGACAGAGAATCCTCACTGCCCTAAAAATCTGATCTCTTCTCCACCTTCCATCTCCTTCCTCCCTCTTCTCCACATCCCTGGCCAAACTCTGGCAAGCACAGCCTCATTACTGACCTCGCAGAGGTGACTTTCCCCAATGTCATAGTGCTGGAATCATACAATACATTATATGCCTGGTCACACTGGATCCTCTCAATTACTAGTACAAGTTTAAAGTGCCTCTTTCTATTTTTATGGCTTGAAAGTTCGTTTCTTTCTATCCCTGGCTAACATTCCATTGTGTGGATGTATCACAGTTTATCCGTTCATCTACTGAAAGACATCTTGGTCTTAGTTGCTTCCAAATTTGGGCAATTATGACTAAAGCTGTTATAAACATCTGTGTGCAGGTTTTTGTGCTGACATAAGCTTTCAGTAGTTTGGGGTAAACACCAAGGAGCACAGTTGCTGCACCATATGGTATGAGTATGTTTAGTTTTGTAAGAAACCTCCAAACCGTCTTCCAAAGTGGCTCTCACGTTCTGCATTTTCCCAGCAGTGAACGAGCGTTCCTGTTGCCCCATGCACTTGCAGCATAAGGCAGTGCCACTGATGGAGATTTTCCAGATTCTAATCAGTATACTCCTGTCTCATGGTTGTTTTGATTTGTATTTCTCCAAAATTCACATAGAAGGTGGAACATCCTTTCATATGCTTGTTATCTATCTGTCTTTGGTGAGGTCTTCCCAGGTGTTTGGCCCATTTTTAATTGGGTTACTATTTTATTATTGTTGGGTTTTAAGAGTTTTTTGTATACTTTGTAAAACAGACCATAATTAAATGTGTCTTTTACATCTTTATTTATGAGTGATATTGGTCTTTAGTTAGTTCTCTTTTCTTGCAGTGTCTTTGCTTTTGGGATTAGGGTAGTGTTGGCGTCATGGAACAAACTGGGAAGCATTTTTTTTACCTTCTATCTTCTAAAAGAGATTGATATAATTGATACAATTTAATCCATAGATGTTTGGTAAAATTCATTAGCAAACCCATCTGGGAATGGAAGTTTTTCTTTTGGAAGATCATTAGTAATTAATTCCACTTCTTTAATAGATGGAGGACTATTCAGATTGTCCACTTTTTTCTTGAATGAGCTTTGGGACTCCACTCTCTTTTTGCTCACATGGTCTCTGAAAAGTCAGATGTAATTCTTACTTTTGTTTCCTTATTGGTCAGGTGTTCTTTCTTCTGGCTTCCTTCAATACTTTTCCTTTCCTTTTGGTATTCTGTAGTTTGAAAATAAAATGTCTAAATGTTGTGTATTTTTGACATTTACCCTGCTTGGTATTCTCTGAGCTTCCTAGATCTGTGCTTTGGTGTCTGACCATTAATTTGGGGATCTTCTCAGTCATTATTGTTTCAAATATTTCTTCTGTCTTTTTCTCTTTCTATTCGTCTTCTGATATTCTGGTATGCATGTGTTACACCTTTTGGACTTGTTCCACAGTCCTTGAATATTGTATTCTTTTCACTCTTTTTGTCTTTTTGCTTTTCGGGTTTGGAGGTTTCTATTGGTGTAGTCTCAAGTTCAGAGATTCTTTCTTCAGCTGCATCCGTTCAACTAACATGCTCGTCAAATGCATTCTTTGTTTTTTGTTACAGTGTTTTTAACCTTTAGCTTTATTTTCGATTCTTTCTTTGGATTTACGTCTGTCTGCTCATGCTGCTCCTGTGTTCTTAGATGCTGTCTGTGTTACTCAAGAGCATTTAGCAGATTAGTCCTGGTTATTTTGGATTCCCGGTCTGATAATTTTAACTTCTGCCAGATCTGTTGTGTTTTTTGTTTTCTGGTATGTCATGTAATAGTTTCTTGATAGTTGGACACCACGTACCAGGTAAAAGGAACTGCTGTAAACAGGCCTTTGGTGATAAGGTATAGGATGTGGGAAGAGTGGTTCTATAGTTCTATGGTTCTGGGATTAGACTCAGTCTTTTAGTGAGCCTCTGCCTCCAGACTTTGAACTTTGTAAGTCTTTCTCACGTGTTTTCCTCCTCACTTAGGTGGGCTCGATGGTTAGAGTGGGCTGAATTGGGTATTTCCCTTACCTCAACTCAGTAAGTCTCTGATGACAGATTAGGTCTTGTTAACTAGTTTCTCTTGAAGATTGCTCCTGTTAAGGAGAATGAAGTATTTTTAAATGGTGTCTTCTTTCCTCCCCTTGACAGCAGTACAAAGAGATTTTCTTGTATTTATCGTGAGCGTCTCATTAAGCTCCTGGAGGTTATTCACACAGAAACATAAGGATCATCTTAGGACTGGATCCCCCGGGAGTTTTTAACTCTTGGACTTGTCCACGCTAAGCCTCCAGCAAGTTGTCAATTATGACTTAGATTGTCGCATCTTAGCACTGAATCCCGCAACAGTTTCTACTCATGAGTGTCTGCTCCAGTAAGCGGTCACTCCCTGCCTGGTTCTCCAATCTCAGATGCAGTGGTTTTTCCTATTTCCTCACCTCTCTCACAGATTCAAGGAGAGTTGTTATTGTTTGGTGTGTCGGCTTTTTACATGTTGTTGGGACATAATGGTGACTTCTAAGCTCTTTTACGTGTGGAACCAGAAATGGAAAGTCTCCACTTCTCCATTTCGGAGAGGGACAAGCTCAGTGATTCCGGCTGTATAAATCCTGTCCTGTCTTCATTTTTGAAAGAAGTATACCCAGACTTTCTGCACACCTTACAACAATCCACAGTTCTGGGTTCAAACTTCAACTGAAATGAACCTAATGAAGCTTGAGTCTCAAAAAGAGACTTTCCTCTTTTTAAAATATTTCTGAAATTGTAGTTCTTATATTTCTCAAGAAAATGGAATTATATTGAGGATACACATACATTATTAAAAAAAGTTCTAAGCTCTTGTATGCTTAAAATATTACATTAACTTCATTCATAAGAAAACATAAGTAGAATGAAATTAGTTCATGCTGACTAACCTCACGTTTATTTTTGACCGTCCAGATCAAAAATTTTGTGTCTTGTGTGTGCTTAGATTTTCTGTTTTGTTAGTGGGGAACCTTATGGCTTTAACCAAGGAGTCACCCTGTTTAGCATCATCTATTGTTGTTAATCCATCTCTCATTGCAATAGGAAGAGATCACTTAAAGCATTAAAAGGGCTTGTCCATGTATACAGACAATAGCTGTGTGAGTCTGGTGGGGATTATGGAGTAATGTAACTAAAAAACAAACTTGTCACTCAATAAATCAGTGATTTTTTTTTTTTTTACTTTGGACTATCTGCACATATATTTTGTCTTACAAATTAGTTCAATTTCTCACCACAGTTATTTTCATCAACATATTTTCAAGCATACTTAATGCTGGGAGTTTCCCTATGAGATAAAAATAAAAATTCTGAGTACTTTCTGTGTGTAATTTTGGATTGTGATTCTCTGATAGCTTTAAGATGTAGTCTTTGCAAATTTATGGTTTCAATTGGAAATGTGGTTCAGTAACTAAAAACAGGAAGTTTGTACATCATTTTGAAACCAGAAAAATATGCAACTAAGCAAAGTATCAACTGAATCATAGAGGGCTGTGGTCAGCATCTGTAATGGTATACTTCTCAAAACAAGCTTGGAAATCGTGCCGTGTCATCTTTTCTGATGAATTGGTGGTCAGGAGAAAAAGCCAAAACTAAGGTATGTGGAAATGTTCATTTGATTGTTTACTGTCTGTTCTTGTAGAGATACAGGTGTGTCTCACTTTTGATGTCTTGCTTGAGGATAAAGTGAGCTAGAGAAAAGAAAATGTCATTAAGAAAATTATAAGGAAGAGAAAATACATTTACTATTTTTTAAGTGAAAGTGGACCATCCTCACCATCTACACATTGACTAGTTCGAGAAGAAGGAATAAGAGGAAGTGAGCTCAATTGAATCCTTGACTTCTTCTTCCTTGGTGTTATCTAGGTATTGGTCATAATGCAGGTGCACAGATGCAGAGGTTTTACACAGCTCAGGAACAGAAGGAAGGACAATGACCATATGATTATGGGAATAGACACAGAGAAGCATTTGACAAAATTCATTATCATTTCATGGTTAAAATGATAACTTTAATTATCAGCAAAATTCCAAAGATATTTTTCAAATAAATAGAAAGACAACCCTAAAGTTTGTATAGAACTACAAAAGTCCCTGAATAGCCTAAACAAGCTTGAATTAAAAGATCATAACAGGACTCATCATACTGACTGAATTAAAAATATTCTATGAAACTAAAGTAACCAAACAATATGATCTTGGTATAAAAGGAAAAAAAAAAAAAACATAATGACCAATGGAACAGAATAGAGAACCCAGAAATAAATTCATGCATTTACAATCAATTACTTTTTAACAAAGGTACCAAAAACACATAACAGAGAAGGGACAGTTTATTCAGCGGTTGGTGCTGGGAAAACTGGATATCAAAATGCTGAAGAATGAAAGTAGAGCCTTACACCACATGCATGAGTAAACTCAAAATGCATTAAAGACTTACCCAAAATACCTGAAATTATAAAATCACTAGATGAAAACAGGGGGGAAATATTTAGGGCAATAGTATGAGCAAGTTTTATTTTGATATGACCCCAAAAGCACAGGTAACAAAACAAAAATAGACAAACAGAATTACACCAACCTAAAAAGATTCTGCACAGCAAAGGAAACGATCAATGGAATGAAGAAACATACTACAAAATGAGATAAATTGTTTGCAAACCATACATCTGATAAAAGATTAATATCCATAATGGATAAGTAACTCAAACAACTTATTAGGAAGAAAACAAATAACCCAATTTAAAAATAAGCAAAGAGTTTAAAAATTTCCCAAAAATAGAAATAGAAATGACTAACAAGCATATGAAAAAATGCTCAACATCACTAATCATTAGAGTAATGCAAATTAAAATCGCAGTGAGACATTACCTCACACCTGCCAGAACGGTACTATCAAGAAGATGAGTGTGAAGAGGTATTGTTGGGATGCTGAGAGCAGGAAACCCTGGGACCATTTTTGGGGAGAATGTAATGTGGTGCAGCCATTGTGAAGACAATATGGAAATTCCTGAAAAAAATTACAAACAGAACTACTTTATAATCCAGTAATCCAAATACTGGTTATAAACCCAAAGGAATTGAAATCAGTATGTCAAAAATATATCTTCCCTCTCATGTTCACTGCAGCATTATTCAAAAATAGCCAATGCATGCGATAAACTTGATTGTCCATGAACTAATGGATGAATCAAAATGTGAGCTATTGTATAGCATTTTACATACACATATATGGGTATATGTACTTAAAATATTCTGCCTAAAAAAAAAAGAAGGAAATCCTGTGATTTGCAACAACAGGAGGCACCTGCAGGACATTATATTAGGTGAAACAAGCCAGCAATGGAAAGACAAATACTCTAGGACCGCACTTATATGTGGAATATATTAATAAAAAGTTGAACTCATGGAAGTAGAGAGTATTATGGTGGTTAACAGGGGCCAGAGGCGGGGGGGCTAGGAAGACATTTGCCAAAGGATACAAAATTTCAGCGAGATAGGAGGAACAAGTTTGAGAGCTCTATTGTACAAAATATTGACTATAGTTAATAACAACATTTTGTATCCTTGACGGTTGCCAAGGTAGCAAATTTTAAATGATCTCACCACATGTAATAACATGCACATGTTAAATAGTATAATCTAGTCATGCCACAATGCAGGCATACTTCAAAACATACTGTTACTCAGTTACTCATAATAATTATACAGAGGCTTCTTGTTTTATGATGGGGGTTATGCCCTGATAAATCTATCATAAGTTGAAAACATTAAGGTGTAGATACATTTAATATACCAAACCTTCTGAACATCATGGCTTAGCCTAGCTCACCTTAAAAGTGCTCAGAACACTTACTTTAATCTATAGTTGGGAAAAATCATTTAACACAAAGCTTATTCATAGTAAAGTGTAGAATATCTTATGTAATTTACTGAATACCATATTGAGAGTATAGTGGTGTCTACCCAATGAATAACTTCTTTCACTCCACTGCAATGTCAAAAAATTTGAAAAATTTAGTTTAAAAAATATATAAACTTTATTTAAGTGAAATATAAATATACTGAGACATATCTTAAAATTTGACAGACTATTAGTTTTGATTTAGATACTGAATAAACATAGCCTACGATTTTGTATTTGTTTCTTTTTCTCTACATGAAGCAAAAATAGTTTTAAAAAGAGGATTCGATTACAACTTTGGTATAGTATACAAGTTCAGTTAGTTTGTGATACATTTTGTTACAGTTTGGAATTGACTAGTTATGATGAGGTCATATGTTAAGGATTTCCTCAGCAGAGGAATTCAAATGAAAAGATAAAGTCTGATATCAAGCACTGAGATTGCAGAAACAATAAAATAGTTTCAAAAAAGAATGCCTAGGACCAGATGGCTTCACACCAGAATTCTATCACACCTTCAAAGATGAGCTTGTACCTATACTCCAAACCTATTCCAATCATTGTGAAGGAAGGAACCTTCCCCAACATAGTCTATGAAGCAAACATCACCTTGATTCCAAAACCAGGAAAGGGCTTAACTAAAAAGAACTACAGACCAATTTTACTAATGCATATTGAGGCAAAAATACTCAACAAAATCTTAGCTAATACATTGCAGCTACTCCTTGAAAAAATTATACATCACATTCAAGTAGACTTCAAGTAGACTTCATCCAAGGGACGCAAGGTTGGTTTAGCATATGCAGATCCATAAATGTAATATACCATATCAACAGGAGCAAAAACAAAGATTACATGATCTTCTCAATAGATGCAGAAGAAGCATTTAACAAAATTCACCATCCTTTTCTAACAAGAACACGTAAGAAAATAGGCATAGGCAGCACATTCTTTAAGCTGATACTAATTTTTTAAATTGCAATTTCCTATTGTTGATTTTACAATATATAAATTTTCTTATTTTTGTCTATTGACATTATCCTCTGCAACATTGATAAAAGGGATATTATCACTCATATTTTTATTATCTTTTTCTTATTGCAGGATATTTTGCATACAGTCATGGGGGTATTGTGAAGGATCGGTATCTGTGGGGGACCTGCACAGATATCAAAATTCACAGATGTTAAAGTATCTTATATAAAATTGTGTAATATTGACATATAACTTAAACATTTTTTCCCATATACTTTAAATTGTCCTAGATAATTTATATTATCTAATCTAATATAAATGCTATAGGAATAGTTGTTATACTATATTGTATGGGGAATGATGACCCATAAAAATCTGTACATGTTCAGGACAAAGCCAACTATCCTTTTTCTTTTTTTCCCAAATATATTTGGTTTACATACGGTTGAATCCCTAGATGAGAATATAAATGAGAGAGAATCCAGGCACAGTGGCTCATGCATGATATCTCAGCTCTATGGGAGGCTGTGGAGGCAGGATTGCTTGAACTCAGGAGTTTGAGACTTCTCCGAGTGAGAATAAGATCCTTACTCAATAGAAGAATTAAAAAAAAACTTAATGTGCACAGTGCAAGGGTCTATTTCAAAATAAGAGTAAATTTCAAATGTGTTATCACAAAAAGTAAGTAAGTGAGGTGATGGATATATTAATCAGTTTGATTTAAGCATTCCACATAGTATATCAAATCATCACATTATACCCCATAAATGTATACAGTTATGATTTTGGTTAAAAGTTAAAGAAATACAATAAAATGAGAAACCGAGCCAGGTGCTGTGGAGAACACCTGTAATCCCAGAAACTTGGAGGCTGAGGCAGTGAGATGCGCACACCTTGGGTCTGAGGTGGCAGTGAGAGATGATGATGCCACTGCAACCTATGCTCAGGGCTTAGGTTGAGACTATACAACAACAACAACAAAAAAAAAAAAAAAAAAGAGAGAGAGAGAGAGAAGAGCAGCACTAGAGATCCTACAGACATTAAAAGCAACAGAGGGAATATTATAAGCACTTCAATGCCAATGCCAACAACTTAGATAAAATAAACAAATTATTTGAAAGATACAAGTTAATACAACTGTCTTAAGAAGAAATAGAAAGTCATAATCCTTATCAGAACAAAAACCCCAGGCCACTTAGCTTCACTAATTCATTCTAACAGATAATTAATAGAATAATGTCATCCTTTGCCAACTTTTTCTGAAAATAGAGATTAAAGAGATGCTTTTCAGGAAACCAGAGTTATCCTTATCCTCAACTATTCAAAGATATTATAAGACTATTATGAATGAATGGTCCTCATGAACATAAACACAGAAATCATTCATAAATCAGATTAATAGCATAAAAAACTTTCCCAAATAAAATTTTAAAATATATAAAAGGGATAATATATTTTGACCTAGTGAGGTTTATCTTAAGTTTTAGCTTTGTCTTAGTCAAAAATAAATTATCTGGGAATGGGTTTGTGACAAGTTGTAGTTTGCTTCTGTGGTACCTGTTAACATCAGCAGGTTGATAAAATTTCTTAATATTCTATATATTTTTATGAAGTTACTTGTATGACTTCAAAGGCCAAGACTATAGAAGATAAATCTCTGTCCTGATAAAAATTGTTCCCACATCTGTGCAATGATTAGTGTCTTCAATGTAGTTCTTCTCCAGCCAGAAGGAAAACACATGAAATAATTAGAAAATTGTAATGGTCCATATTCTAAATATATGATGTATATTGTGTGATTCAGAGTGCAAGTATAACAGGTCTTGGAAAGTGAAGCATTTAGATCATCCATGAAGTAGATGAGTTCTGAAGAGATCTGGGTTTTAAGGCAGTGATTCATTTTCACAGTTATTATGTCAGAATATACTTTGTATCATGATCAGTTATGAGAGTGTCATGTAAAGAAGTTGCAAAATGGGATCATTTAATTTTACACATAATAGAGTCATTTCCAAGTTATCCTCATTACAACAACTCATTCTCACTGGTATTCTTGAGGGGGAAAAAAGTCATAAAGTTACAGATAGTACTTAGAGTAGTTCAAAAACTAACATTGTGTCTCATTTACTATGCTTCCCCATAGAGTATTCCAACAACTATAAGGTCTGCCAATAATCTAGATTTTGTTAATTTACTTGCTTTTACTGTACTATATTGGGAAAAGAATTAATTCGCCCACATTTTAAGACATAAAAAGGCACACTGGCTGTTTAAAGACCTCCTGCCCTCACTGCCATCTGTTAACTGTTTCCAATGGCACCCTTGTTTGTGGCCGTGCAGTAATCAGCAGAAGCCAAGTGCCATCTTGAATTTTCCTTCTATGTTTAATTTCTTCATGATTTTATTGCACATGTACATAATGCAACTGCTGTCTTAAGAGGTGGCTTTGGCTACATCTTTAATAGACTTTGTGTAAAAGACATCAGTGGTAAGGAGTGAAAGGCATTCCTTTGTTTTAATTAGGAATGTCGATGACATAAATATGGATTATACCCAAACTGGTTCATAATATCTTTAAGAACCCATGTTTTAATTGAATTATTGACTTAAAAATTGGGAAAAATATGATGTTATACCATAAGTTTTATAATCTAAAAATCTTGAATTCCCATTCAAACTCCCGAAATTAATAGCTGTGTGACCGTAGATAAGTTATTAACCCTTTCTGCATCTTAATTTTCTCATCTGTAAAGTGGAGATAGTAATACCTATCTTATAGTTCAAGTTGCATCTGAAATGTCACTCTTTGATCCCACCACCTCCGTGAGATATTTGTGCTATTTTTGTCTGTATAACATAGCTGTTTCACTATGAAGTTTTGATAACAAGTCCTGTCACCTTGACCACATATACAGAAATAAATCAATCAGGTAATTTTATTCCACTTTCTTACATGAGAAGCCACAGAGACTGTTAATGCTTAGGGTTAGTCATGTGATGGTAGGATCCCCAGATGGACGTGAAATTCTAGATGTAAAATTATACTGTAGATAGCCTATCCTCTAAAAGACCTTCTGCCATATTATTTCATGGGTTCTATAAACTATCATGATATTCTTTTAATAAACCCATGTCAGCTATGTTTAATTAGAAATGATTTCCATGTTTCACCCTCTGAAATCTTCACTAAAGCCATCCCTTCCCATACGCCCTTTGCTCTTCTCTTGTCTGTAGAACATATCACACTTGAAATTACTTGCTCCAACATTTGTTTCCCATACTAGATGGTACATTCTATGAAAACATGGAATATTGTCTCCCTTGTTTCTGTTGCCTAGTGCTTATTGTCACAGTGCCTGACATCTAGAAATATTTCATGAGTGGATAAATAAGAGGCTTATATAAAGTAGGTTCTCACAGTGCTTAACAGAGGTGAGTGCCTTTTTCAGCACTGTGCCTCCTTTCCTTTTTTCTAACACCAGAAGCACATCTCTTTGAAAATACAAATACTCAAGTACCCATGATCCTTTGTCCTGCAAATTATGCACACATTTCCCTTCCCCCCACTTCCTAGTCATTGATTTTACACATTGTCTTACAATGAAAAGAGATTCAGAATATGCTTTGAGAGTCACATCAAGAATTGGCATCCCTTCTAGAGGAGTATGGCAGAAATGTCCTGTGTCCAGTTAGTGAGTAGAGTTTTTAAACAATACAGATGGTTTCTGCTGAAGCCTTGCCCTCTGATCCATCTTTCCTGTGACCATCGCAGAAGTAGGGTCAGAAGACTGGCCCAAGTCATATTCTCAAGAACGTCTTTTAAGAAAGTGAATAGAATTATCCCACACAGGGATTAAATCTGTGACCCAGTTCTTACTAGCAAGTTCCACCCAGCAGAACTGACACTAAAGTGGTTGCTAAGTTTGTCTGAGACAACGTTTGATGTTTCAGCTCCAAAGCCATGTGTCTGACCTGATAAAGACACTGGCTAGTTAACTTGAAAAAGTCTTTATGCCATTTTTAGAATATCTGGGGCAGAACAACCTTTGCATTGGTCAGTGATTGTAAAGGGCATTTGGTTTATGAGAAAATGAACACATTGGTATTCCAAAGAACATACAAAATAACTCCCATGTTTCTGTATTTCTGATCCTGGGAGGTACTTTTGCAGTTTAGTTATTGGAAGATAGAATTAGCCTCCTAGCTAAATATGTATCAGAAGTACTGTACCAATGTACAGAGAATTTAGGGCTATCCACACAGAAGCACGCTATTTTAAGAAAAGGCAAGCTATTTTTAGCAGAGTGCCTATTATTTGCCAGACACTTGGCTACACATTTTTACTGACAGTGTTTTTGTTATTATTGTTCCTTTGTAAATGTTATTTTCTCCATTTTACAAATGAGTAAGCTGAGGCTTAGAAAAGTTTTACAAACATATTTAGTGCCCCCCTTTAATGTATGCTAATTGGTCATTTGCTTTTATCTTATAAATCCTTACCATTCATTCAAAACTACTGACCTTTCTGGGCAGTGCCTGGGGCTCAAAGGACTAGGGTGCCGGCCCCATATGCTGGAGGTGGTGGGTTCAAACCCAGCCCTGGCCAAAAACTGCATGGGGTGGGGTGGGGGGGGAAACTACAGACCCTTCTCCATTGACCTGTTATTCTTTGTCTATATGTGTAATTGCAGCATTCAAGGTGATTATGAGCCTCCTTTGAAATTAGTCTTAGCTGCCAGAGATAAGCAATGTATTTGTCTTCTGCACTAGTCAAACATGAAAATATCAGTAATCATTAGGTAAAATTCCAGTTAACTTCCTTTACTTTTCTTCTAATATCATGAGTGATTATAATTTTTATTACTATTATCATTATTGTTCTTATTATTCTAAGGTTCCACCTTTCTTCATTTTACTTCACTGGGTCTGAGTAAGGCAGATGAACTTGCCTTTTTAATTAGCCCTCTCCCCATCCTCGTCCTAGCGCTAAAGATTGTAAAGCAGAAGATCCTGGTATACAAAGAAACACTGTCAAGGGGAGAGAGTATAGACTGTTTCTCTTACTGCATT
The DNA here is from genome assembly GCA_963574655.1 of Perodicticus potto. Classification (NCBI taxonomy): domain Eukaryota; kingdom Metazoa; phylum Chordata; class Mammalia; order Primates; family Lorisidae; genus Perodicticus; species Perodicticus potto. The sequence continues at coordinate 15,911 of CAUYRH010020673.1, read as the reverse complement.
TAATTGGAAGACTGGAATTAAGAAAAATCAATGTTTTTGGAGACAGAAGGGTTATAAATTCTGGCTCTTTCACTTTATAGCTGCATCTCAAAATCTCTCCACGTGTCAATTTCTTCATCTATAAACTGGGCATACTAATGGCACATTCTTCTTAAAACTGTTGTGAGATTAAAAGAAGCTACTATGGCACATAAAAAAAACATTCAATTAATTTTTTTATTAAATTGTATTACAAATATTTCACTTTGTAAATGAGGCAGAATAATTCCATAGTAAATTCAGGCAGAAAACACAGAATAAAATTAGAAAAATGTTGGGGAAAATGCATAAATGAATTATTCTTAGAAATTAGAATTTTAACTCATTACAGAAAAAAAACCTTGTTTAATATCTGCTTTTCTGTTCTATTCTAGGCATTGTACTAGGCATGCAGATATTCTGTGGATACATCTAAATCCTGAGGTTGGTATGCAGGTGGGTAAAACATTCATTTCTTTTATCGGGGAAAAATATTGATCATAGAAAATAATGGCTCTGAGCTAATATGGAAAAAATTGGGGATGTTTATCTTAAGTTTCTAAGGCTTTAAAATATGAGTTTATGGCTTGGCCCCCATAGCACGGTAGTTATGGTGCCAGCCACACACACTGAGGTTGGTGGGTTCGAATGCAGCCCAGGTCAGCTAAATAACAAAGACAACTACAACCAGGCATTGTGGTGGGCGCCTGTAGTCCCAGCTACTTGGAAGGCTGAGGCAGGAGAATTGCTTAAGCCCAAGAGTTGGAGGTTGCTGTGAGCAATGTTGCCAAGGCAATTGGCCAAGGGCAATATAGTGAGACTCTGTCTCAAAAAAAACAAATATGAGTTTACTACTACTAGATGAAAAGATCTCTTATATTCTGCAAGCAGAAGCATAATATTGCCCATGTTGGTTTGCTCAAATTTAGAATTCCAGGAAAGTACAGCAATTTACCCTGAACATTCTCCCTCTTCACTTCCCTTGCATGACTTAAACTCAGATTTAAATGAAGCCAATTTATTTTGTAAGGGTTTTAATAACTTATTAATTATGATCAGATTGAAATCTAATGACTAGCTCCCTGAGGCTGACAGACATTGGACTATTTATATACACTCTCTGCCCTTTCAATCTGACCTACTTTTGACAGTTCAATTAAACCAATTGACTTTTGAAGTTTGTTTATGCAATGGCTGGGGAACGCTGAGTATTTGTGGGTGCTTGGCATTTGTATAACACACAATTTAACAAATTCCCTTAGCATATTTCAGATGTCCAGGAAAATGCCACTCTTTAACTTGATAGGCAGATCACAGTAGAGTCAAAAATGGAGAAATGAAATGTGTTAGAATGTGTATATAGTGTACACACACATAATTTCTTCCTGAAAACACAAGAGTCCTTCTGTATGTAACTTTATTATAGTTAATCTATAGTTCTCAATCTCATGTGACTTGAATGAGATTGGTTCATGCACTTAATTGTTTAAGTATTTTTCATCCAATGTTTATTCCTTCATTTATGCAATGGTCATTAATTGACCACTTACTTTGTACTTTAATAGACCTTGTAACTCTTTATGTATACTAAGCTAGATAGGAGAAGTTCATATTCTGTGTTTACTCCATGTTTATAAGCCCCTAGTGAGAGGCAACATATTACATAGACATAGCTGTCACTGGCTAAAGCCAAATTTTCTAGGTTGTCACTAGATAAGGTGGCTGGCTTACTCCTGCTCCAGTACTTAGTTGAGTGTGTTTTTCTGGGGATTACAAGGGTTAACATACATCTAACATTCGAAAGGGCTTGCAATGAACTTAGTGGTAGCCACCATTGCCTTTATCAGTATTGTTATTATTGTAATAGGTACTCAAGCAATGGGGTTTTGAGGTTGTTACTTCTAAGATCAAAAGTAGAGACAAATCCCATCTTCCATTGACTTTGCTTCTTTGCAAAATTCTGGTTTGAGAGACATATGCACAGAGAACAAAAGAATGCATCATATTAAGACAGTTCCCAGAAATGTCCAAAGGAAGGTACTCTGGTTACAGTTGAGTTGTTAAACGAAGTTAAAAAGTTTACTTGTCTCTTTGTCTCTAAGCAGTGGGGGAAAAGAAGATAAATCTTGAGGGGTATAGCTGACACATATTTAAGGTGGCATGTGTCTACATGCTAGAGAGAGAGAACAGGTATGTCAGAGAGAGATGCTGGTTACAATAGAAGCCCAGGTCTTCTTACTAAAGGAATCGTAATCAGACTGACAGCCTTAATTCAAAGTGCTGCTTTGGGCTTGGTGCTGTAGCTCAGTGAGTAGGGCACCAGCTACCAGAGGCCGGCAGGTTTGAGCCAGCCTGGGCCTGCTAAGTAACAATGACAACTGCAACCAAAAAAACAAAATAATAATAATAAAAATAAATAACTGGACTTATTTTTTAACATAGGCTGAGGCAAGAGAATCACTTAAGCCCCAAAGTTTGAGGTTGTGTGAGCTGTGACGCCACAGCACTCTACCGAGGGCTATATAGTGAGACTCTGTCTCCAAAAAAAAAAAAAAAAGAAAAGTGCTGCTTTGACAAAACGCTCCAATGCCAGACTTCAACTGGTGATATTAGCAACCCATCTCCATCCATATAATTGTTACAAAGACGACAGGCAGAGATATAAACTTAGACAAAAGATCCAGAAATATTCTATGCTATGTTCAGGACTTCACACCGAGTCTTGCCCAGTGATGTCTAAAAAATTTGCTATCTCATATGAACACTAAAACAAACCACATAATTCTTTAATATAAAGAGTCGAGTAAGACATTTTCTATAAGAAAAAATTAAGCAAAATCACATGAGTGTTCTGAGCAGAGATTCAGTTTAGGCAATCGAAGAAGGCTTCGTGGTGACATTATAAGCCAAAGTTTACTATGCACTTATTTAGTGTAAGCATTGTGCTAAGTCTTATATATACATTATTCCATTTGATGCTCAAAACTACCCTATAAGGAGAAACTATTTTATATTGTAAAAATGGCAATAAGAAGCTAACAGAGATTATGTGATTTCCAAGGTGTATTATGTAGTAACTGCCTGAATACGTTTCAAAGTTAGAGTGTCTGACCCCTGAGTATGGGGGCCTGACCTGTCAGTTTTACCGCCTTCTTCTACTTTTTCCTGCTGTTCTCTGAAAGAATATAGACAGGTTCCAAAATCAAAGGAGAAAAGTGCTGTGCCAACTAACCAAGACTTTATATGGAGACATTAAAACTTACACGGCAAGGCCACTTCCACTAAGGTGCCTACTCTTTCACTTGGGGACGAGCAATGAATAAGTGTGCCAGATGTGTGGTGCAAAGAGCAAGTAGTGACATGTGACCAATTATTATTTATTAAACACCTGCTAGGTGCTAAATTCATGAGATTTAAAAGATAAATGTAATTTCTGTCTCTAAAGTGTTTTCATAATTCATTAGGGCAAATAATAAATGTATATAAACAAATATAATGGAGGGCAGGATATGGGAAGCCCTACCAGAGAGAATTAGGAAAAAATGAGACTGGGGTAAACAAAGGAATTAGAAAAGTGAGACTATCATTCCCTGTGCATGGAGTACCTACTACGTGCTAGCACTCTACCTGAGAGTTTTTACAGTTTTTACCCTATTCCATTTCACCACAATACAATTAGAGTGTCAATATTTACCCTAATTTTATGCATCAGAAAACTAGAGTACATCAGGCTTGCGTATTTTAGGTGAAAGTTAAAAAACAAAGACACTAGACAGCACATCATTCCAACCCCCAAGCCTGTCTTCTTTGAAGGTTTTGTTTGACATTTGATGACAGGAGGAAGAGGCACAGCTCTGAAGCGATGTGGTAGCAGACTTCAGGAGAGCCCCCCAGGTAATCTGGTCCCCAGAAGCACGCTCTGTGTATACTTCCCTCACAAGGAGTTTTGGCTGGTCCTGGGAGACTGATAGTATATGGCACAAGTGAGAGTATCTGCCTTCTAAGACTTTGTGGCCTCTGTCATTGTCTCTTACAAAACTTTCTTTTGGAGCCCTGGGCTCCCAAGTTAAAAGTCTGATTGCTCTGAGGCCACCAGTCTGAAGACACCATATGGACAGGCCACGTGGAGCAACCATGACAATACATGAAAAGAGAGATTCTGAGTCCCCAGACATTCCTGCCCTCAGGAAATCTAATAATTCCAGCTGATGCCCCAGACATTGTGAACAAGTCCAGCTTACCACCACCTATCCACACTGAAAATTCTGGAGCAATATAACTGATTGCTGTTTATTAAGTCATTGATTTTTTGATACAATTTATTACACAGCTATAGATAATTAAAACAAAGAGTGCAGGCACATTAGTTCTCTATTGCTGTATAACGCTTAACTCTAAAAGTCAGCAGCTTCAATCTACAAACCTCTATTATCTTGGATCTGTATGTCAGCCTCTGCTCGTGGCTTATCAAGGTCCTCTACTTCAAGATCTCTCACTAGACTGCCATCAGGGTGCTGGCTGGGACAAGGGTCATCTCAAAGATTAACTGGGAAGAATCTGCTTCTTAGCTCACGTACATGATTGTTGGCAGAATTCACTTCCTCACAGAGTGCTGGACTAAGGCATCAACCATTCACACCCTGTTGGCTAGAGAATTTTCTCTCTTGCCACTTAGGCCTCTCCATAGAGAATCCTATATCAGAGCAAAGCAGCAAGAAAGCGAGAGAGTGGCAACAAGAGAGAAAGATTACCAGCAACGCAGAAGTCACATTCTTTTTGAACTTAATCACCAAGTTGCCTCCTGTCACATTTTCTGTATTCTGTTCTTTAGAAGACAGTCACAAGCTGTAGCTTACTTAAGAGGAGGGGATTACACAGAGATGTGAATGCCAGGAGATGGGCTTCATTGAGGGCAGTCTTAGTTCGGAATGCTATAATAGAATATTATAAACTAGATGGGTTGTTAAAAACATAGATACTTATTTCTCACAGTTCTAAAAGGTAGAGGTCAGAAATCAAGGTGCCAAAGACAAGACCACCTTCTGGGTTGCAAACAGCTGTTTTCTTACTATGTCTCCACATGGTGAAAAGGTGAGAGTACAAGCTTTCTCCTATTAAGTGTTCAGCTTATCAGTTATTTTATTTATTGTGTTTTTCCTATGTAAATTTCAAAAACCTTAGGGAATTGATCTGTTTTTTCTTCTTCCATTCTACATGTTGTGTTATACTAAGAAAAATATTTTAAAAGTTATTTGACCCAATGTTTTTAGCAGTTTGTATTTTGTGTTTATGGAAAACAAAACCACAATAAATAAAGCCATAAGACAAATATGTAACACAATGTAGCATTCGCTACTCAGATCATGGACAAATGGCTATACACTCTATAAGAAATAGGCCAATAGCAAATAAACAAAGGTATGAACACCTTTACTAAGGTGTAAAGGTGTAAAGTGAAATACTTTACACTTAAGGAACCGTGCCCGGCTTTTAATCTGTTTAACGTTAGGTATCAGAGAAGGACTATAAATTAACACAACGCGGTTTTTGTATTTACCTCTCAGATTGGCAAATGTCAAAAAGTTTGATTTATATATTTTGGGTTGCCATAGTGGAGGGGAACAAGCCTCCTCAAAGTTCCCTGGTAAAAGTATACCTTTGTACAACCAGTATAAAGAAAAAAGAAATTGGAGATCTCTACTAAATTTCTTTCTAAATTTACTAATGTGAAAGCCTTGCAAAAGTCCAATAGAATCTGTGTAGATTCTAGTTGAAGTTCACTTACGCCTTCAACTTATTTTTGTTAGAACGTTTGAATAGGGACTGGGAGGAGATTGGGGGGATTCCAGGGCACTCTCTGTGCTCACTGACCTTGAGAGGATCTTCTCCTTTAGAATAGAAAGGGAGACTACTATGTGATTTGCCCTTTCAAAGGCTTTAGAGCAGCCCCCCAGATACCAGGCCCTGCTCCCTGACCCTTGGGCTAGGTGGCACCTACTTGGGCTGTTGTACTATATGGCAGACAATGTCTTAAATACTTGCATTCGTTTACGTCTTATAATGGTCCTATGCCAGTGGTTCTCAACCTTCCTAATGCTGTGACCCTTTTATACAGTTCCTCATGTTGTGGTGATCCCCAACCACAAAATTATTTTTGTTGCTACTGAAGTAATAATTTTAGGTGTTGGGGTCACCACAACAAGAGGAACTGTATTAAAGGGACACAGCATGAGGAAGGTTGAGAACCACTGCCATAAAGAAACCAAATAGTTTCAAAAGTGGTAGGGATAACAGGGCTTCTCCCACACACCGTTTGTAATAACTGCATCTACTCCCAAGACAGATCACCCTATGCCTTTTAACTACTACATTTCACTTTGTTAAATTGAGGCCAAAATTCCCAGCCTTAACTCAACAGTCTGATTTTGCCACAGATTTCTAATTCCACTGATTCACAATGGCATGATGCTACATGAGAATTTATCACTCATCTATGATTTAATAAACACCTTTTTTGTGCAGACTTCACTCCAGACAAACATATTTAACATGACTTTTTCTTGTGGGAAAGGGATATAATCAAAGTTCCAATGAATCTTGATTAAGGAGAGATCATTATTCCACCTGCCCTGCATTGCTGGTGATTACATGGAGCTCATTTCTTTTCAAGGCTTCTTCACATTAAAAAAAAAAAAAAAAAAAAAAGCAGGTGGGTGGGGAGAAAGCAGGAGGTGCACAGTTTTACCTGAGGCTGGATACGAGCTTTGCCCAGGGCAGTGCCTTAATTGGAGCTTTTGCGGTTTAGCAAGGGAAATGTCAGCTCTGATGCCACCCTGGGAAGCAGGACATAAGGAGCAAGCAGAAGAACCTCCTTCATGTCTGCTTTCATCCTGGAGTGAAAGGATGAAAGTTTTTGATGGTGAGAACAAAGAGATGTAAATGAAAACCAGGGACAACCTTCTGTCTATAAATGCTTTTGGCATCTGGGATCTTCTTCCTCAACATTAGTATCAAAGAGACAGATTAAGCAAGAACCCCCCAACTACTTGTCCCTCACGTGCACCTGGTTCCCTGCGGAAGTGGCCACAGAGAAGCTTCAGAAAAAGAAGGAAAATTGATTTTATTGGGCAACTGTGGAGATCGGGCAGGAGGATACAGGATCACATACAGAAGGCTGGCAATTTATTTTCCCCACATGATGTGATTTAAACACTGAAAACAATGACCAATAATATCACAAATATGAAAGATCTATTAACAAACCCTGGCGTCTCTCTGAACACACTTCCCTTCCTAGGGACAATTGTTAAAGTAGATCCTCATCATATGAATCACTGCCCAGGGTGGCCATGAAAATGTTACAGGTGGTGCTGAAACTAGACAGTGGGGTGTCTTTTCTTTTTCTTGAACCCTTGTATTTTACATTTCCATCATGGGCCTTAGTGATCTTAGTGACCTGGTCTTGGCAAGACAGTGTCGATTGTGAAAGAAAAATGGCACAGGGCAGGATTAAACAGGCCAGGAGGAGTTCTACTGCAATGGGAAAGAGATTCAATTCAACTCCCCTCAGACAAAAGACAAGAGAGGTTTCGAGCACTGGGTGAGCCAGTAAAAAGTAGTGGAGGAAGTTCGGGGAAAGGCTGTCACTGAGATGAGGCCGTGTGTGTTTGCCACATGGCGCTGACAGAAATTGGGCTTCCACCTTCCCACAGAGGGTAAGAGATAGGGATACTTTATTTTTTTGATGATAACTTTTCAAAGGAATGTCTGCAATGTATTTGAGAAAAACATTCCTGGTTTGTAAAACTGGCAAGAGACTGGGACAAGGTTTATATCTCAAGAGGGTAGATAAAGGATTTATGATCTCAAGTTTTCTGAAGTGCTCTAAGCAAAGGGAGGCCAGGGACTACGGTCAGGGAAGAAATCTATCTAAAAGTTAGGCTCAGGGGAATGTTAAGGTCATTTTGGTCACTTTAAGGATTAGAGAATTCAATCCTCAAATCCCTGATATGACTAGAAAGAAAGAGTGCTATGATTATGAAGAACTTAATCTTCCTACTAAATATGGAAGCTCCTTTTGAGCTTTGAGCTAGACTCTGAGCATCGTTAAGAACAGTGGGCATTATGAGAATGGAGCCTTCCAACTCTCACCTGGTTCCCCATCATCTCTGGCTCTGTCACTCTTCCTAAAATAAGTCTACATACAGACAGTTAAACTGTAGAGACCAAGCCGAGAGGAAAGAGAAGGAAAGGGAAAAAACCACGATGGGCATCTGAAATTGGGGGTTTATGTACATTACCTCCTTTGATTCCATCAACAATTTTAAAAGTATTTTTTACAATGGATGAGAATGTTGAGGTTTAGCGAGGGTATTTACATCATTGTTACACAGCTATTATCACAGTTAGAGTGAAACCCAATTCTTTCTGGCACTTAAGCAATCTGTGTTTCTCTCTCTCTGTGTGTGTATGTGTGTGTTGGAAGGCTTAGGGAGAGACAAGGCAAATAATGGTCCCTTCTTTATTGCCTTAAAGAGGATAATCATAGTGGTAATAGGAAAGAAGTATGGGCTAGTCCACTCTCAGTCAATCCCCGCCTGGCATCCAGAATGAAGCTTTTATAATGCAGCTCATAGAAAATTCCTTACTCAAAACCAGTGGCTTCCTGCTTTGCTCAGAATGAAATCCGTAGTTGGAGCCTCAACCCAGCAGGATCAAGGAAGCCCTTTTTCTCAACTGCTTTTCCCTTTGCTGACTATGCTTCAGTGTTGTTATATTTTTTTAAAATTACTTCTTATTCTTTTTTTTTTTTTTTGTAGAGACAGAGTCTCACTTTATCACCCTCAGTAGAGTGCCCTGTTATCACACAGCTCACAGCAGCCTCCAACTCCTGGGCTCAGGCAATTCTCTTGCCTCAGCCTCCCGAGCAGCTGGGACCACAGGTGCCCGCCACAACGCGTAGGTATTTTTCTGTTTTGCAGTTCGGCCGAGGCTGGGTTTGAACCCACCACCTTCGGTATGTGGGGCCGGCACCCTACTCAATGAGCCACAGGCGCCACCCTATTAAAATTACTTCTTTTTCTTTCTTCTTTTTTGTTCTTCTGAGCTCCTTATGTGACATCTTAACCCTTTTATTTGAAGAATATTAATTTTCCCAAGAAAAGTTAAAAATACATAGTAGAATGTATTCATCTTTCTTGTAATTACTTATAGATTGAATCTAACATTTTCTCACTTAGAGATTGTAAAGTAATACACTGACTTTTATTTTTTTAATATTGGTATGGGTATGGTTTTAATTTTACATTTAGATTTCCGATCAATTTGCATTTATCAGTATATGGCATGACGTGTGAGATAAAAATTCAAATTTATGTTTTTCCTCCACTGGCTATTTTTCCTAACATAATCTCTTAGAATGTTCTCTTCCCTTCTATCCTTAGTTAGAGATGTCACATTTATATTATGAAATTGCCATATATATTTTGGTCTATTTCTGGATTTTTCTATTATTTTTCTTTGGGCTCTCTTTCTGATAAAATAGGTGATACAGACTTAAGATATTTGGCTGCATCTGCTGAATACTTATGATGTCACCAGCATCTCTTCTGAATTGGTCTAGAATCCCTTGAGGATGTGCCTCCATCCATAGCTTGCTTAGGCATTGTGCCACGTTTTTTTTTTTTTTTAAACTGTAGATTTCCTCATCCTGATACCAAAGAATGGCAGCATCAGAAACTTTAAGGGCAGGGTCCCAGGCACTGCATTAAAAAAACAAGTTTACCAGAATTTCCAGGTAAAATTTGGAAATGGAAATAAGGAAAAACCCATACAATACTTTTTGACAGATACTCTTTCTCTCTCTTTTTTATCTAACTGCACAAAATGACATTTTGATTTACTATCTAATCTAAAAAAAATGAAAATCTTGTTATTGCAATACTTTTTGACTACCATCTAAATCAATAGGTCTGATTGCTCTTGACATCACTTAAGGACATACTAATAGAAGAGACTGAGACAGGCCAGGCTGGAGACTTCGCCAAGAGGAAAGAACAAGGTGAATTTAATAAATTTAATTTCTTTGTCTCAATTCTGGCAATAGCATTTTATCAGCACCGACGCAGGAAGAGCATCTAATTTGGATATTTATAAAATCAATGTGGGGTAGGTAGGGTCATTGCACTAACACATTCGTCGAACTATATTTAGAATCAACAAATCACGATTAGTTACTTTGCATATAAAATCACAGCAAGGGTGAAAACAGAATCGACCACAGGAAGGCAGTTTCTCACAAGAGAACTTGAGAACCCTGTGTGTCCATAGTTCAATGGCTTGTCTTCCTGTGGCAAAGTGCAAGAGGTCCCTCAACTCTTCTTAAGCTTGAAGTCTCTGAGTGAAGACTCTAAACATTGCTCTGACAAGAGGCTCAATATTGAAATTGATTTTCCATGGCAATCTAGTCACTGGGGAAGGAGAAATATCATCCTTCCCACACAATGCTTAATGGACCAATTCAAGGGCATGCCTATAAGTTACGATTCTGTGGCTCTTTCCCACACCTGGAAAGGACATGTAGAAATGTTTATTTATTACTAGGAAAATATAATTTACATAAAGTAAATAATTTTATGTTCAGTTTCTTAATGTTGATTAATTCTATAATAACTACAAGCAATTTAGCATTTTCTTATATTGTAGTCATAGAATCCAGTGGAAATAAATGCAAGGCAGAAAAGGCTTATGAAGAAAGTAGTTAGAACAACAGGGAAAATTTGGATCTCTGTTTGCAAAACCTAGGTACAATGATTCATTCAGGATAAACTGCATCAATCACCAAATTTGAAGAAGCAGGGAAAATAGAGACAAAATGTATCAGAAGCCAAGGAAAGGAAAAGTCAGGAAAGTTAACAAGGATCAAGGCAGAAGGCAGGTAAGAGAACAGGGGAAAAACTTGGCTAACTGGAGCATTTCTAGCTGGAGGATCAGCTGAAGGGTAAGATGTAGAGTTAGAGCAGAGACTATCATCCTTGGGTCAGATACTATTCTCCATTACTCTTACCATTCTACAGAACGTCATTGCCTATACCCTATACTCCCCAAAGTATAAAATAACAAAACCCTGAATAACTTTAAGCAGCTACAATCTATAACTCATTCATACCATCTAACATGATCTATCCTGCTCTACCTCATTCTGGCAGATAACAAAGGTCAGTTTTTGATTTTTTTTCTCTTTTCCCTTTAAAAAGTATCTCACACTTCTTACAGGGCATGATGCCTATAGCACTAAGGACAACATTTCATCTCCTCTATCTCCTTTGCAGAAAGGTGGATGGCAATGCTAACAGTGGGCTGCAGTCAGAGAAGCCAGACTAATGAAAGCCTAGAAAATTCTGAAGGACAGGTGGATGGCACAAAAGTAGAATAAAGGTTGAACATCTCTTGTGGGTCCAAAGACAGAAAAGACAAAATTATCTTCAGGTCTATTAGTAGTGTGATTGTCCAGGGTCAGAGGAATAGGAGAGAGAGTGGGACCAGCGGAAATCAAAGCAGTTGTGGAAATAAGCTGGTGGTGAATTTTTATAGCATACTGCAATGTCTTTCTAGGCCATATTTGGGTATCAAGAAGGACAAGGATGTAGGCACAGATGGATGAAAGATGTAATTATTTAATAATAGCTACTACACAGACACAGATCAAAAAGAACAGACTCTTGCACTAGTGTTGGAGGAGGACGTGGAAGCCCCAGTGTGTCTGTCTGCTGGATTGTGGTGACACACAGAGAGGTGCCAGAAAAGGGTAGTGGGGGTTGGAGCATGCTTGGGTAGTAGCTAGCTCTTTGTGAGTTGTAGAGCAGTGTTTCAATTATTTATTATTTTGGTTACTGGTAAGGCTCTAATTTTTCTTTTTTTGGAGAGACAGAGTCTCACTTTATCGTCCTTGGTAGAGCGCTAATGGCATCACACAGGTCACAGCAACCTCCAACTCCTGGGCTTAGGTGATTCTCTTGCCTCAGCCTCCTGAGTAGCTGGGACTACAGGAGCCCACCACAATGCCTGGCTATTTTTCTGTTTTTGCAGTTCGGCCGTGGTCGTGTTTGAACCCGCCACCTTCAGTATATGGGGCCAGCGCCCTACTCAATGAGCCACAGGCACTGCCCTTGGTATGGCTCTATTAAAACACATGGGAAGAATAGCAGCATATGGGAAGATATGCATGCTCTGTAGTGCTGGCATATGTTGCTTCTATGAGTGCACAGCACTGCAAAGGAGAGATGTTACATCCAGGTGTCTCAGAAGATGTTGGCTGGAGGTGAGACAGAAGAACAATTTGATTTTAAAAATTCCATATCAAAATTGAGTTTCATTCTCCAAGAACACCAGCATATAACTCCAAAATGTATGAAATACTAGCTACATGAATTGATTAAAAAAAAAGAAAGTTCTAGAATAAACCTAGACTTAGAGTTTGTGCAACGCTTAGTTTCTCAGTAAAACTTAAAACAACCCCCTTGGTGTCTTGGAGTTATTATTATCGTTGACACAGAGTGTATGGGCAGCCACATGATATCCTTCACTGTATTTTAAAAGTTAATATTTATGTTGTACTCTTTATCTGCACACATTTTATCTCTTTTGGTCCTCTTAAAATATTAATACTGGGAGCTGTTTTTAAGATAAGAAAATAAAAGGAAGTGACATTTATTGAAAACCTTTTTCTCATGGAAGAGGAAGGTTTTCAATAAATAGCTCTCAGTATGTGTTGGATATTGTTCCCAGTGTGTTACAGTGTCCCATTTTATTATTGTAAGAACACATTGAGGTAGACATTTTATAGATAAGGATATCGAAGGCGTTGAGGCTGCTCTATAAATAAGTTGCAGAATCAGGGTTGAAAGCTTACTTGTCTGATTCTCTTTCTCTTACATGCTGCCAGAAGGTAGAATATTTAAGCATTTTCAAGTATGGCTTATGAAACCCAGCTAGTTAAAGTGAACTTGACCTAGAACGTCTCAGCGGCTTCATAATGTGTGGTAGTCACTGAGCAGTAGAAACTTGAAAAGATTCTCTGTCTTTAGAGAAACTTCTGAGGGTGTTGCTAATTGTAAATGTTCCTTCCATTACCTGCAGACACTCCACTTAATAGATCATCTCTTTGTCTATAAGCTTAGGAGGAACATGTTTATAGCCACAAAGAATGCATGTTCACACACTTCCTATAAATCCCTGGTTAAGATGAGTCCTTATGACTCAAATGGAGATGAGGAACCACAGGGAGAAACGCTGCCACCAGTAGAGACAAAGAGAAGATAACCAAAGTGACCACATTGGTAAATGTACCCCTGAGCATTTCTTGTTACCTTAGCGTGAAACATTCCTGCAGAAAGTGAAGCCAATGACTAAGCCCCACGGCATGTTAAGTGGACAGGACTTATAACATGATAGAGACTTATAGGAATTGAGGTAAAGCAGGGCTGGCCTTGTACATAATTTATCATGTTCTCTCTCACACTAAAGTCGTATGTTCTACTCTAATTCACTCTCAAGGGAGTATTGCCAAGCTGTTTGTTTACACAGTCAATTTACGAAATGGACATATGAAGTAATCTAGTTCCTACGTAAGCGCGCTTTGTGTCCAAACCCTGATTGAGGTCACCCACCACAGTCACACGAGAAAGTAGGAGACAGGCAGGAAGACAACCAGAAGGCTTTAGACACCTACCTTTCAAAAAGCCCAAATACAACTTTAAATCTTCAGGACCAAAAGAAAAGAGAACTATACCAGAAATAATGGACTAGTTACCTATGTTTCATAGCTCATAATCAATGTTTTGGGGGGATAGAGGAAATTAGATCTAGTCAAGGAAATTCATCCTCCCCCCAAAGCTTTTACTTTTTGTCTCTCTCTCTCTCTCTCCCCCTTCTCCCCACCATGTAGTATAAGGTGAAATTGACAGTTGCACCAAGCAGGCATTGCTGTTCTTTCTATACCAAAATGCTGTGGATCGCATTTGCATGCCTTACTAATGGCTTACTTGACAGAAATCTTTAACAGGTGTTCTAGGAAACATCATTCCTAACACATCTCGTTCTCTAGCACACATGCTGTAGCCACACTTTTCAAAAATTATTATGTCCCATGGAAGCGTATTCATCAAAAGCCTCTTGCAATATACCTCAAGGCCTTGACACTTTTAGACTAATATCTAATCACAGATCAAAATAAGCAGAAAACAGTTTATACCAATTAGAAATGAAGAGAAATCGAGAGTTGCAGGGAAATTTCTACTCACTCAGTATGCAGGACCCGTGTCATGGCTGAGAAACTGGTACAGCTTCCATTTATTAAGATTTTACCTTATTTAATTTCCACTCAGACACTCCTAATTTGTGCAGAGCCTAGGGAATGACTTAAGACAAGGTAATTAATTGGAACATAGCATCTTTGAGAGGGAAAAATAAGGACAAACCTGTTTACTTATTTCTTTCCTTTTTTTTTTTTAATGTCTAGATAATGAGCCCAGGTTTTGCTCCTTCTCCTCAAATTTCAATATTCTAATTAAGTTAAAATTATCTAGAATGCATCTTTCATGACTAGGAAAATGATCCAAATAATAAGCTTCATGCATTGGCCACCCCAAAGAATCACAAATGTGTTCCAATCTAGGCTGCATAAAATGAACTTGTGGCTTTGAAGAATCAGGAAAAAGGCATGTTGTAGTCAATGGGGAACTTTGATCATAGAGAGTCTAATCACTTCTGTTCAAAAAATCTCGTCTTAAATGAGAATGTTAAATCCCTAAAATTTCACAGGGTCTAATAGTGGTTAGTTCAAATGAATCAAATTTACTGCTAAGATTTGGTTATTCTGAGAAGAAATCTAAAGAGAGTTTGAGAAAACTAATGCAACGAATGATGTTATTCAGCCCTCACAAAGTAAGGAGACAATTATACAATTTGAAAGTTTCAGATAGAATCCCATTTCCATATACACTTGTTTATCACTTGAATTTCTAGTTATTGAAGAATTAAATTGGGAAAAGAATTTCTCCAATGGCATTGAACCTGGTTCCGTCACGCCAAAGACATTTTGAGATCTTATAGCACAGTACTTTTCAAACTTTAATGTGCACTGAATTACCTGGGGATCTTGTTAGACTGAAGATTTGCAATCAGTGGGGCTGAAAGGAGGCATGAGACTCACATTTCTAGGATGCTGCTGGTAATACCAGTGTTGCTGGCTCTTGGAGCAACAATACTTTGATTAGTGAAATTGTAGAGCATCTGCATTATGATGAATTAATCGCCATTGTGTAGGCTAGTGGGATAAACTAGTTAACACTGTGTGCTGATTTATACAATGTCTGATAATTGGTTGTGGAATCTAGTCACTGATGCCTGAACGAGGTTTAAAAACGGAAGGAACTAGGCGATAGAGGAGAGTTCTCTTCTAGTCTTGCCTCAACTGTTATACAAATAACAACAAAAACAATCTATATGCAGCACTTGCTTCACATTTTACAGAGTAATTTTATGTCATTTTATCCCCTCAACAACCCTGTGAGTTAAGTTAAGCCAGTACTTTATTTTCATGTTCTTTTTGAATGTCCTGAAACTGGGAGTTAAGTGATTTGCATGATTTCACATAACTTACTCAGTAAGAAAACCATATCTGCACCAGATTGTTTATTGCAGCCCAATTCATAATTGCTAAGTCATGGAAGAAGCCCAAGAGCCCAATGATATACGAATGGATCAATAAACTTTGGTACATGTATACCATGGAATATTATGCAGCCTTAAAGAAAGATGGTGACTTTTCCTCTTTCATAGTGACATGGATGGGGCTGGAACATGTTCTCCTTAGCAAAGTATCTCTAGAATGG
>CAUYRH010020672.1:0-23052 GCA_963574655.1 Perodicticus potto | reverse complement strand
CCCAGCCATGAGCATGGTATGTTTTTCCATTTGTTAACATCTTCAGCTATTTCTTTTCTCAGAGTTTCATAGTTCTCCTTATAGAGATCTTTCACGTCCTTTGTTAGGTAAATTCCCAGACATTTCATCTTTTTCAGCACTATTATAAAAGGAATAGAGTCCTTGATTGTTTTTTCAGTTTGACTATTATGGGTGTATATAAAAGCTACTGAATGTAAGTATTGATTTTGTATCCTGAGATGCTGCTATATTCCTTGATCACTTCTAAAAGTTTTGAAGTTGAGTTCCGGGGATTTTCCAGGTATAGGATCATATCATCAGTGAATAAGGAGCCCCCCCCCACCCCCTGCAGGCAATTGAAGTAACACCAAAAATATGGTACTGGAATCTGATCAAACTAGAAACCTTTTGCATAGCCAAGAGCACAGTAAGTAAAGCAAACAGACAACCTTCAGAATAGGAGAAGATTTTTGCAGGTTATGTTTCCAACAAAGATCTAATAACTAGAATCTACAGAGAACTCAAACTAATCAATAAGAATAGAATAAATTACCCCATTTCTATGTGGGTAAGAGACTTGGACAGAAACTTCTCTGATGAAGACAGGTGCATGGCCTACAAACACATGAAAAATGCTCATCATCCTTAATCATCAGAAATGCAAAGCAAAACCACTTTGAGATATCATTTAACTCCAGTAAGATTAACCCACACCACAAAATCCCAAAATTACAGATGTTGGCTTGGATGTAGAGAGAAGGGAACACTTCTACACTGCTGGTGGGAATGGAAGATAATATTGTTAGATAATTGCACAACTTCATCACCCTATCCCCACTGAAAAGTTCAAACTCATGGCCCGCCCCCTGCGGCTCTTGGCGCCAGAGCGGTAACACCTTATTGGCTGTTCTACCATCCCGACACCTCCCCTAACCGAGTCTATATAAGGTGCACTTATCTTTTGCTCTTTCTCTTTTCTCTCTCTCCCCCCGTGTATCTCATGTCTCTGTCTCTCTCTCTCCCCCCTCCTCCTCTCACCCTCTCTCCTCTCCTCTCTTCCCCCATTTCTCTCTCTCTCTCCCCTCCTCCTTAATGCTGCCCTGCAGCATCCCCTGCCAATAAAGACCTTTTGTACAAGCCTTGGTGTTCTGTGAGGTTTATGCTGGTCAAGTGCTCCCCTTTCAAATATGAACCTTTGGGAAAGAAGTTTGGAGAACACTCAAGGAACTAAAAGTAGACCTACTGTTCGATCCTGTATTTCCTCTACTAGGTATATACCCAGATGATCAAAAATTATTTTACAATAAAGACATTTGCACTAGAATGTTTACTGCAGCCCAATTCATAATACCTGAGACATGGAAACAGCCCAAGTGCTCATCGACCCATGAATGGATTAACAAATTGTGGTATATGTACACCATGGAATACTACGCAGCCACAAAAAGGATGACGACTTTGCATCTTTTATGTTTACCTGGATGGAGCCAGAACATATTCTTCTTAGTAAAGTCAAAAATGGCGAAAAAAGCATCCAGTGTACTCAATACTACTATGAAATCAATATATAACCACCTACACACTCATACAAATAGCAAAACACAACTACAGTCCAGAAAGTAGAAGGGAAGAGGAGAGAGAGGGGGGAGGGGAGGGGCATATGAGGAAGGGTATTTGGGGAGACCTCAGCAATGTGCATGATGTAATGGTACATTCCAAAAGTATTAAGAAATGACAATAATTGTGATGGATGTGTTACTTAGTTCAATGAAAGCATTTCACATTATATATTGAAGCAGTACCCCCAACCCCATAAATGCATCAATGTACAAAGTTATGATTTAATAAAAAATAATTTTTAAAAAATGGTACTCATCCATTCTCCTGAAACTGTTCCATAGCATTGAGAAGTGAATCCTTCCTAACTGATTCTATGAAGGCAGTATCATCCTTATACCAAAGCCAGGAAAGGACACATCAGAAAGAAACCTACAGCCCAATAACCCTTATGATCATAAACACAAAAATCCTCAATAAAATGCTAGCAAACTAAATTCAATACATATCAAAAGCAAATACCCTCAGGGTATAAAATCAATGTCCACAAATTGGTAGCTTTTGCATAAGTGAACATCAGCCAAGTTGAGAAGCAAATCAAAGAAACAATTCCCTTCACAGTAGGTTCAAAGAAAATGAAATACTTGGAATATACCTAACAAAAGAGGTAAAGGATCTTCACAAAGATAATTATGAAACTCCAAGAAAAGAAATAGCAGAAGACATTAACAAATGGAAGAACATACCATGCTCATGGCTGGGAAGAATCAAGATTGTTAAAATTCTACCCAAAGTAATCATTAGAATGAATGCAATCCCCATTAAAATACCAAAACCATGCTTTTAAGAACTGGAAAAAATAGTACTTCATTTTGTATGGAACCAGAAAAAAAAAATCTGTATAGCCAAGGCAGGCTATTCCTAGTAATAAAAACAAAGCCAGAGGCATCACTCTACCAGACTTCAGGGTATATTACAAGTCCACAGCAGTCAAAACAACATGGTATTGGCACAAAAAATAGAGAAATAGACATATAAAACCAAATAGAAAACCAAGAGATGAAATCAGTCTCTTATAGCCATTTGATCTTTGATAAACCAAACAAAAGCATACAATGGGGAAAAGAATCTCTATTCAATAAATGGCACTAGGAGACCTGAATAACCACATGTCAAAGCCTGAAATTGGACCCACACCTTTCATCACTTACAAAAACTGACTCAATAGCCGGGTGTCGTGGCGGGCACCTGTAGTCCCAGTTACTTGGGAGGCTGAGGCAAGAGAATCGCCTAAGCGCAGGGATTGGAGGTTGCTGCGAGCTGTGACGCCACGGCATTCCACTGAGGGCCATAAAGTGAGACTCTGCTCTACAAAAAAAAAAAAAAAATTGACTCAAGATGGATAAATGATTTAAATCTAAGACATGAAGCAATACAAATCCTAGAAGAAAGTGTGGGGAAAACTCTTAATGATGTTGTACTGGAGAAAATTTTTATGACAAAGACTTCAGCAGCAATTGCAATAACAAAAATAAACAAATGAGACTTGATTAAACTGGAAAGCTTCTGCATGGGTAAGGACAGAACAAGTAAAGCAAAAAGATAACCTTCAGAGTGGGAAAAGGTATTTGCAGAGTATTAATGTCACAAAGGCTTGATAATCAGAATCTACAGAGAACTCAAATTAATCAAGAAAAAAAGAGCAAACAATCCCATCAACCACTAGACAAGAGACACAAACACAACCGTCTCCGAAGAAGGCAGATGAATAGCTAACAAACTTTTGAAAAAAATGCTCATTGTCCCTGATCATCAGACAAATGCAAATCAAAACCACCCTGAGATATCACCTAAGCCCAGTGAGAATAGCTCACATCATGAAGTCCCAAATCTGCAGATGGCGGTGCAGATGCAGAGAGAAGGGAACGCTTATCACTTATACGCCGTTGATGGGACTGCAAGCTAATATAACCACTTAGGAAGGGAGTAAGGAGAATCCTTAAAGAACTCAAATTAGACTTCCCATTTGCTCCTGCAATCCCAGTAGTAGGCATCTACCCAGAAGAAAAAAATTACTTTATCATAAAATAGATACAATCACTAGATTGTTTATTGCAGCTTAATTTACAATTGCCAAAATCTGAAAACAACCTAAATGCCTATCAACCTAGGAATGGCTTAGCAAGCTATGGTATATGTCTATAGAACAGACATTCAGCCATTAAAAAGATGGAGAACTTGCATCTTTTGTATTTACCTGGATGGAGATGAAACACATCCTTCTTAGTAAAGTATCAC
Organism: Perodicticus potto; assembly: GCA_963574655.1. Classification (NCBI taxonomy): domain Eukaryota; kingdom Metazoa; phylum Chordata; class Mammalia; order Primates; family Lorisidae; genus Perodicticus; species Perodicticus potto. The sequence goes on along the minus strand of CAUYRH010020672.1, from coordinate 19,197 downwards.
AAGAATGAAGAAACAGGAATCCAATGTACTGGATACTAATATGAAGCCAGTAGATGATCTAATACATGCCCCAATAAGAGAAAAATTCAAATCAATTAAAGGTGGGGGACACGGGAATGAGGGAGCAGGAAGAGGGGAGGAAGGAGAAGGAAGGGTGAGCTCCCACTTAATGGGTACAATGTTTGGGAGTATAGCACACTTGGGGTGCAACACAATTATAAGAGGTTTTTAGGTGTTGCATTACCTAAAAAATGCCAACATTGTAACCTAATTTTTTGTACCCTAAAATTAACTTGAAAAAATAAAACTCTTAGTAAATAAAAAAACATTCATCATATAAAAATAAATAAAAAGAAACAAGTAAACAAACATAGAAATCTGAAAAAAAATAATCTACCATGATAAAGTGGGATTCATCCCAGGGATGCAAAGATGGTTCAAAATACACAAATCATGGGCGGTGCCCGTGGCTCAATGAGCAGAGTGCCAGTCCCATAGACCGAGGGTGGCAGGTTCGAACCTGGCCCAGGCCAAACTGCAACAAAAAATAGCCGGGTGTTGGGGTGGGCACCTGTAGTCCCAGCTACTCGGGAGGCTGAGGCAAGAGAATCGCCTAAGCCCTTGAGCTGGAGGTTGCTGGGAGCTGTGATGCCACGGCACTCTACCGAGGGTGACAAAGTGAGACTCTGTCTCTAAATATATGTGTGTGTGTATACATACACACACACACACAAAAAGTCAATAAATGTGATTCATTTAATAAACATAATTTAAAACGAAGACCAGGTGATCATCTCAATAGATGCAGAAAAAGCATTCAATAAAACCCTGCATAATTCACAACCACAAAGATATGGAATCAATCAAAGTGCCCATTAACTGATGAGTGGATAAGGAATATGTATGTGTGGATGATGAGTGGATAAAGAATATGTTGGGGCAGCGCCCGTGGCTCAAAGGAGTAGGGCTCCGGCCCCATATGCCGGAGGTGGCGGGTTCAAACCCAGCCCCAGCCAAAAACTGCAAAAAAAAAAAAAAAAAGAATATGTATATAATTTGAGGTGATAAGTACCCTACATGCCCTGACTTGAGCATTCTATGCATGTACAAAATATCAGACATATCTCATAAATGTGAACAAATACAGTGTATCAATAAAAAATTTTTTAAATGAAAAAATATATATCGTTTACAAGATAGCCCAAACTAAAAAATTTACTTGTGAATAATATTCTACTTTGTATATAAAGATTATTTATAATCTGTTTATTTAAAATTAAAAATTAATAAATGTAATCACACTTTAAGAGATGATTTGTACTTCTCAATGGTTGACATGCAGATCTTTTTTCCATCATTAATGCTTGCCTTCGTAACCCATGTTAATGGGTGATTTTTGCTGCCACACTTATATATATAACATAGGTTTGCTCCCCTTCTAACAATTAGCACATATATAATGCATGTTTTCCACTGAATTTAATATTTGCATATAAAATTGAGACACTTCCTTTGTTTATTCAATAAATATTTATTATTAACCCTGCTAAAAATATGGCACCCAAGTGCTATGAAAACACGATTGTTGCCATGGAACTTACTTTCTAGTGGCATGAAACATACAAACAAATAATAAGTAACATATTTTTAAAATAATTTCAGAGTTCTACTTCAACATGGTAAGATAAGCCCATTGTAGCCTGATTATCCCTCTAAAGCTCTGGATATAACAAAATAGCAACTACCTGATGAGTAAAGAAAAGGGAATGGATCACACAGGGAGGTAAAAAATTTGGAGGTTCAATCTGCTAGGGACAAGTTTCCTAGATTTTTGTTTTTATTTTATCTCACGGCTTTGCCCCAAGGTAAGGCCCTAGTCACAGAACTGTATAGCACAGAAACAGCAGGAGTAGCTAAAACTAGAGCGCTCTGGCCAGAGGAACCGGGAAAAGGGGCCTCTGAAGGGTAGAATGCAGGGGGAATTTCCAGAGAGGAGAGAGCTGGAAAGGGGATTTCCCAATTATGTATACGAGCCTACATAAATCTTGGGCTCATCCCTGGACTATGTAAATTTTGGATAGACCAACAAAAACAGAGCAAACATTGTGAAACCTGAACTAAAATTTAAACTATACCTAAAAAGTGTCACATTAACCTCGGAGTGGCACATGCAAAGGGTCGCTGGAAGCAGCATTAGCAAGGATTACACCCTAAACCGAGGTTAGAACCACTTCCCACGAAAGCATGACTGAACCTAACCATGTTGATTGAATACCAAAACAAATAAATAATTAACATGATCCAGAGGATAACAGTACACATAATACTCATATTTTCCAGTAAAAAATCTAAAATCAGTTGACATTTAAAAAACACAGGAAAATATACCCAATTCTCAAGGGAAAAGATAATCAGTGGATGCCAATCCTGAGTTGATCCAAAAGTTGGAATTGTCAGCAAAAGACTTTAAAGCAGCTACTAACTACAGTCCATAAGGTAAAGACTAACAAATTTGAAATGAATGGAAAGATGTAGGTTCTCAGCAGAGAAACAAAAGCCATAAGAAAAGCCAATTATAATAGTAAGAGTTGAAAAACGCAATTATTTATGTTGTGGGATTGCAAACTAATACAACCTCTATGGAAAGAAGTATAGAGAATTCTTGAAGAACTAAAAGTTGACCTTGATTTGATCCCGCAATCCCATTACTCTACCAAGAAGAAAACGAATCATTTTACCAAAAGGACATTTGCATGCGAATGTTTATTGCAGCTCAGTTCACAATTGACGTGGAAGCAACCCAAATGCCCAATCAACCCATGAATGGATTAGCAAACTGTGGTATACGTATACCATGGATATTATTTGGCCTCAAGGAAAGATTGAGAATTTTCATCTTTTGTGTTTGGAGTTGAAACACATTCTTCTTAGTAAAGTAGTTCAAGAATGGAAAAAATGTATCCATTATACTCAATGTTAGTATGAAACCAACATATAAGCAATTACACAGCCACTCAAAAGATACACACAAGTTTAATCTATCAAGGAGGAGGGGAGAAAAGGGAGAGGGGTGATAGGCAAGTTCTCACCCAATGTGTACAGCGTGAGGGTGTTCAGCACACCCACTGGATGAAGGGCTCAACTACAACTTGAACTTTACCTTAGAAATGAAACAATGTAACCTAAACATGTGTATCCTCACATTAATCTGAAATTTAAAAAAGAAACCCCCCCCAAAAGAAAAATACAATATCTACAGTTGAAAAATCTCTATGAGCACAATAACAGAACAGATATAAGAGACACAAAAATAAGTGAACAGCGAGATACAGTAATAGAAAAAAATATCCAGTGGAGAAAGAAGAATAAAAATTGAAAACAAGGAAAAGAACCTTAGAGACATGTAGGACAATATTAAAATATCTAACATTTTTCTCATTGGATTCCCATTAGAGGAAAAAAAAATTAAGGCAAAATATTTTTGAAAAAAAAATTGCTGAAAATGTCCCAAATTTAGCAAAATATGGTCATTAACAAATACAGGAACTCAACAAATCTAAACAGAATAAATAAAAGAAAACAACATCTAGATGTATCAAGACCCATTTAAAGCCAAAAATTTTAATTCCTGAAATAATCAAGAGAAAAATGACAAATTACATATGGGGAAAAACTATTTGAATGACCACAGAGGAGGCCTGAGGGCAGTGTCTTTTACAAGCACAGAAGCTTACATTTTCCATGAGTGCATGCCTGATGACTCAGGAACATGGTATGTCTGTGGTCTTTACTCTGGCCAGGATTGTTTTATAACTCAAGGATGGAAAGGTGCTTTGCATAAACACTCCAGTGCTAAGGGTAGAGCAGTTAGGCTTCAAAGTGGTTCTGAAACACTAATGAGTGTACATATCTGATCCTTGACAAGGGAATTTTCCTTTCCTTGGATGGGAAAACATGGACTGTCAAGCTTTGTGAGATGAATTCCTCAAATACTGTATGTCATAATAGAATTTTAGAAGTATATGGTTTGCTTTTTATCTCCTAAGAAATGATGATTCATTAAAGTACCAGGAAGAGAAAAGAATGTTAACTCAGAATTCTGTAATCAGCTAAAGGATCCCTCAGGAATGAAGGCAACATTGAAATATTCTCAGATAAAGGAAAACTAAGAGAATCTGTCATTAGCAGAATTGCTTTAAAGAAATGCAAAATTCTTCAGGCTAAAGGGAAATGATACCAGAAAGAAACAGGGATTTTTCAGGAATGAAGTGAAACATAAATGTAAGTGGAAAGGTGAGTATAAAAGATTGTTTTTTTCTCTTTGAGTTCTGTAGAACTGCTGAAATCAAAATTATAAAATCATCTGATGGGGTTTCCAAAATATGCAGATACAACACATATACCAACTATGGCATAAAGGTTGTGGGGAATAGGAAACAAAGGAAAAAACATATGGTTGTAAGGATTCTGTCTATGTTTTACTGGAGGTGGTGTAATGTTAACACTAAGCAGACTGGGAATATTCAGGTATATATACTGTAATCCGTAGAGCAACTACCAAACAAAGTACAATGGAATATATTTAACAAGACAATAAGTAAACTAAAATGGAATATGAAAAGATGTTCAAGGAATCCAAAAGAAGGCAAGAAAGCAGTAACATAAAAACCAAAACAGGTTTGGCACAGTGGCTCACTCCTGTAATTCTAGCACTATGAGAGGCTAAGGCCAGAGGATTTCTTGAGGCTCAGGGTTTGAGACCAGCCTGAGCAAGAGGGAGAGACCCTCTCTCTACTAAAAGTAGAAATAATTTGCCAGGCCTGGTGGCCTGGGCCCGTTGTCCCAGCTGCTTAGGAACCTGAAGGTAGGATAATTGGTGAGCCCAGAAGTTTGAGGCTGGAAAAAATATGGAAAAAATATATCATGTAAACACTAATCAAAAGAAAGCTGGAGGCTGGCAGGGTGGCTCACACCTGTAATCCTAGTACTCTGGCAGGCCAAGGTGGGTGAATTGCTTGAGCTCAGGAGTTCAAGACCAGCCTGAGCAACAGGGAGACCCTGTCTCTATAAAATAGCCAGGCCTTGTGCCAATTGTCTGTAGTCCTGGGTATTCAGGAGGCTGAGGCATGACGATCACTTGAGCTCAAGAGTTTGAGGTTGCTGTGTGCTATGACGTCACAGCACTCTACTGAGGTGACAAAATTAGATTCTGTCTCAAAAAAAAAAAAAAAAAAAAAGGAAAGTAAAGGAAGGAAGGAAGCAAGCAAGTTGGAGTGGCCATACTAATATCAAAGTAAATTTCAGAACAAGCATATTACCAGGGATAAAGAGAGACATCCATAATGATAAAAAGAGTTGATTCATTACAATACACAAATCTAAATGGGTATGCACTAACAACAAAGCTTCAAAATATATCAAACAAAAATACACATAAGAAAAAGAAGAAACAGACCCACTATAACATTTGGAGATATCAATGCTTCTCTCCCAGCAACTGATTGAACTAGTAGAGAAAATCAATCCTAACAACAGTATCACCAACTTGATATAACCGACATTTATAGAACATTCCACCCAACAAAAATAACACATGAAATAGTCTCTTACAAGCACACATAGGACATTCACCAAGATACTTTAGGCCAACATAAACCTTAAACTGATAAAAAAAAAAACAAAACAAAAACCCTGAAATCTTAAAAGTATGTGTTGACCACAACAGAATTAAAACATGCTCTCTAGTTAGCTCACTTTGTTATCTCTGTGTTTTTACCGTTTGACTTGTCAATTTTATATATCCAGAGTATACTACTACATAATCAAGTTGACAAAATAAGAAAGGAAAATCAGAATGAGATTATTTATGGAAAGCGAAGAGTATCCTGAAGAGATTAAAGTCTTTATTTAGAAAGCCACAGAGTCATTGATGGCTCATTTGTAAATGACTTCAAAGCTCAGTAGAGAATGTTTTGATGCACAATACATATGCAAGTACCAGTTATCATTATTTCCAATTGAAATAGATCCAAAAGGTAAGTAACTGTCATTATTATTACAATGTATTACAATGGAATAACAGTTTCATCTTAGCTATTTCATTTCTTGACTTTAGAACTCTTAGGAGGCAATTACATAATTTTTTGTTTGAGGCATTCCATTTTTTGTTTGATTTACGATCTAAGAGAATAACTATTTCTACTAGTCCTTTAAAACACCCTTCTTTCAGTCCCCAGGCTGTGAGCAATGAATTTCATCATACAGATGTCTAACACCTTAAACACTGAAAAATATCTTGAAAGCAAGACAAGACGCTTAAAACCAATGGTCACGAAATAAGGAAAATTATCAATTGTGAATTGGGTAGTAAATGTTATTTCTGAACTAATGATTAGTGTCATGCACTCAAAAGACATGGCATTTTTTTCTGCTACCACTTATGATTTCTTCGGAGCAGATGATCACACAATAAAAAGCATATAATGTCATTAGCATTTTCTTACTAAAAAATAAACCTTAAAAGGCACAATTTCCCTAGCATAATTTCTCCCTATCAATTAGTATCTCACAGAACTCTGTTCTTGAAAATAAATTTGGGAAACACCGCCTTATGGTTTGTTGTGGTAATTTAATGTTGATGGCCTTTTGTTGCTGCTAATTCCCTTCTCTGAAGAGTGTTCTGAAACTGGTGAAAAACACTGGTTCAAGAAAAATATTTAGAAACATAGACACCTCCCACCCCATTAGTTTAAGGGAGTGAAAGAAACACAGGAAATACAGAAATACAGTCAAGTTTAACTGTGACCACATAGTTGGGTTATGGATGTGTGCTGTTGGAGAAGACTGCTATTGGTCAGGTTTTTGCTCTGGATGATGAGTTGAACTGTAAAACTCCTAGGGTGGGTCCTCTATTCCTTAAAAATTCAAGGGGAAACGGAAGCTGGGGGACTCTCTAATCACAGCTCCGAGGCTTTGTCAATGCAATGAACGACCACTAGGGGGAGGAAACCGCGCAGTACCAGATCCTCATCCGGCCAGAGCTCCGAAGTCAACAGTTTCCATTACTTTCAAGCAAAAAGAGACTTCTAAGGTTCACTGCAGCAAGGCACTACCTTGAACCTAGTCTACCGACAACATGAACTCTCTGACGTCTTGGTTGGCTTCACACAAATAAAGCACGCCTTTTGGATAGAGTTGAATCCTACAAGCAGATGCAAATCAGAAAAACAAAAATGGGAGCAGAGCAAAAGGCGTTCCCGAAGTGTTTCAGGATTGCGCAGGGCTGTGGCAGCGCATTCCGCCTTCGAGACCGGCTACAATCAAACCACTCTGGGCAGAGGACGCGCAGCAAAGCTTTGTTACTTCTAGAATCCATAATCATCGGGTCAGCCACTGACAGCGGTTAGCCACCGCGCCCCCTTCCCTCGCCCCCAAACTGGTCTCGTTTCCTCTCGTAAAAGTGAAGGAACTCACTTGTTCCAATTTTCCTTTCTATATCTCTACCCTGGCCCGTCTGCTGCTCGTAGCAACAAATACCCGACGCGTACGCTGTCGGAGGATGACACAGCCCCCTCTCTGCTGCAGAAGCTAGAGCGGTAAACAAACAGGGGTCAGAAGAGCAGCCCAACGGCGCCCCAACTTCGGGCGAAACAGCCAGGCGCAGGCGCAGTAGCGCACGCTGTCGCCCGACCTGCCCACTTCCCCCGCCTCCTCGTCTCAATTCCACTTCCTCTCCTTCGGCCTTCTGCTTCCGGGGCATTCTAGGCTCGGCCCCGCCTCAGCTCTTACCCTCAGCCGCCGGAGGCGGGGGGAGCCGAGGGGGTGGGGAAGAGTTCGTTGTTTGTTTACACGATGTGAGCGGAAAAAGAGACCAATAAAGTTTATTCTGGAAACAAAAGGAAAAAAAACAGGGGCGACGGAGAAAGGAGACGGGGGCGGGGGCGCGTGGCGGGGGCTCGCGAGGAGGAGAAAGCAGCAGTTCCGGTGCTGCCGCCGCGGCCGCCGAGGTCTCGGGCTGCTGCCGCCGCGGCCGCGGGCACTGGGGCTGGGGCCGCCGGCCGGGCAGCTCCGGAGCGGCGGGGGAGAGGGGCCGGGAGGCGGGGGCCGTGCCGCCCGCTCTCCTCTCCCTCGGCGCCGCCGCCGCCGCCGCCCGCCGGGCTGGGACCCGATGCGGTTGGAGCCGCGGAGCCTGGACGAGCCCCGAGCGTGAGTAGAGGGGCCGGGGACGGGGACGAGGCCGGGGACGGGGACGGGGCCGGGGACGGGGCCGGGGACGGGGCCGGGGCCGGGGCCGGGGACGGGGACGGGGACGGGGAGGGCGCGCCCTCCGTGTCCGGACTTGGCCGGGGATCGCCGCTCCCTCGCCCTGCTGCAGAGGCGAGCTCGCCGCTCCCTCTGCCTTCTCCTCCGGCAGCGCCTCGCTCTTGGCTTCCTTCCTCGCCTCCCGTTTTTGGGGATGGGGCGGCTGGAGGCTGAGGAAGTGCGCCTGGGGCCGCCGCCCCGGCCGCAGCGGCTCCGTCCCCCGCGCCCCGACGCCCACCCGGCCGGCGGGCGCGGGGCTGCGGCGGCCACCGCGGCGCGAGAGGTCCCGGCGCGGAGCCGGAGCCGGAGCCGCTCCCCGGGGGCTGTCACGCCCGAGGACTCCGGCCCCGGCCCTGCGCTCGCGGCTGCCTGGGTTTGAATCGCCCGGCAGGGCATGGAAGGAAAGCCGCCGCCCCCACCCCGCGGCTCCCCTCCCACCCTTCCTTTGAGGTTGTTTTTCCCTCTGGACCCAGGCGAGCGAGCGTTGGGAGCTTTCATTCATAGACCTGAGACGTGGTCTCCTGTGGCCGTGTCTTGGCTAAGTCTATCGTGCGATGCGTGTTTTCGTAGCTGCTAAGTGGCGCGGAAAGGTGGGGTAGCGCCCGGGGCTGGACTGTCAACACCAGACGGGCAGCCGGTGTGTTTCGCCCGCGGCTTGAGGGCTTTATTTTAGGATGCTAAAGGAATAGTGGTGACGGCGGCCAACCGTGTTAGTGGACTTGGGGATCGAAAGCTGTCTTCTTGGACGTCAGTAATTGGGAAGCTGTTGACACAGTTAAAGGGTAAAGGGAGCACAGCACGAGGGGGCTAGGGAGAAAGCAGTCTGCATATTTTTTAGTGAATTAGAGTTGTGATTTCATCTTGGTGTAGCTTCCTCATTCCAGCACTGCGCTTTTGTGCACGTGCAGGTCCGGGGTTTGCGGGATGGTTATTTTGAATCGCAGTTTATGTGGCCAGGGAAAACCTCTAGAAAACTTGAGTAGGTGAATTCCAGGTAACTCAAGGAGTGATTTCTACTGCCACCTTCGAGCCTCTTCGGGCAGTATTGGTCTCGTGTTTTCCTGCCTAGAAACTGGATTCTCTGGGTGTTTGCTTACATTGTACCGACAAAATTTAAGTGCTGGATTGCGTGTTGTAGGAAAAAAGTCCTGGAAAATACTCAAGAGACCTTGTTGCTAAGTAAGTTTGGGTGTATCAAAATAGTTTGTATTTTTATTAATGGCTCTCAAAGCAACTGTAGCCTAAGAATTTAACATGTCTGGGTATTCAAGTTTTAAGGTTCTTTAACTGGAGTGCTGAATTCAGGTTGACAGCATAGATCTCCATCTAAACATCACATGTTCTGGAAAATTTTAATTATCAGATTAACTGTTCTGCAGTGTCATCAGCCAAAATTATCTGAAGAGGGCCGTTTATATGCGTGTGTGTTGGTAGATTTTTTTTTTAAGGTATTTCATGTCACATCATAGGTAAAAAAATTTCATTTTTAACTTTCTTGAAAAATTTCTTGTGCGTTTTCAGAGTAGACTGCTTTCCTATTAAAATCACGGAATAGGTGATGGGAAGAAATGATAGCACATCACAGTAGTAATAGCATCATGGAGGAAATAACAAAGTAAAGAAATATTAATGATATTATATCATTGACTATAACTCTAAACTTTGAAAGGCATTCCTGTCAGTTTTAATTAAAGAATTTAAAATGAACCACAAATAAACACAGAGCAATGTTTTTATCTAAAGTTTTTCTTTTATTATAAGTAAACCGGATATAATATTAAAGAGATATCATTAAATACAAATACTGTATTTAAACTGAAAACTTCATACAATTCTCATGAGGCTCGATATGAGGGGAGACTACAGTAGCTTTGCATGGGACAGTCTTGAAGGCAGAGCTTTAGAAACTAAATTATAAATGAAATACTTAAATAATGTAAAGTAGATTATAATTTTTTTCTAAAGTAGTTTACCTTGTGTGTAGTATATACCTTATTAGTGCCCTTTATTGAATAACTATTTTAAACATTTTTTACCATTTAAGGGGCATTTGCTCTGTTGATCTATTTATTTGAAGAGAGAGAACTTAAACCCCTGTGATCTCTTTAGCAGCTAACATAGCATTAAAAGGATCAGTTCTCTATTATTTTATATCTTGAATTTCAGAGTAGGGGTGATTCTTTAAATGAAATGTGTTTGTTAAGCATTATAACAGATTCCATCTTTGGTGAAAGTATTTATAATATTAAAAATTACTCAAATTTAGAAATGTAAGTCTTAGAATATCATGGTTTATATTTTATTAAAACAGTTATCAGTTTTTCTTAAGCATTATTTATCTTGAAGTATGTAATAGTCCTGTAGACAGAGCAGTGTTGCCAAGTAACTCTAGGAAATGATGGTATTCTAATCTGTTGTCATATGGGTGGCAAGCCACAGACTCATTGACAAAACCAATGTTTTATGACTCCTTTTATTTTATCATGCTACTTCGTATTTGCTCCAACCCATGTTTTACCAGTACGAAAGAAACTAGGGCCCAGAAAGATTTAAAATCATCCCTTTCCTTATTTACATTAATAAAAATGTTTAATTCACTTTACAACTTAAACAGTGGTTTTCAATCCCAGCTACTTATTTGAATCATCTAGGGAGCTTTTTAAAAAACTAGTGCCAGGGTCTCATCCCCAAAGATTCAGATTTAATTGTTTTCAAGTGGAGCCTCACATCTGTGTTTTGTTTGTTTTAAAATTCACCAGCTGATTCTGATAGAAAATATTGTAAAGCCCTGGCTGTCAAGGACCTGTGTTATTTGGTCCCTGCTTATCTCCTCCCTGCTCTTAACAGCTCCTTTGGCCTTTCCTGCTCTCATGTGCAAGCTCCTTTTGTTCTTGAGACATTTGTGTTTCCCATTCCCCTTTGGTAACTAGCTGACTCCTACTCATCTTTCACATCACCTCCTGTGAAAAGTCTTGTCTGAGTTGGTCCCTGCTTCCCGTTCCCATAGCATCTTCTTCTCCCACTGTCCTCCACTAGGATATAAATTCTGTGAGGATAGGGACTCCTGTCTTATATACTGTATTGTTATCACCAAGCATAGTAGCCAATACATTATAAAGTACTTGACTGAACAAATAAATATAGCAGAAATAGCGTTTTTTTTTTTACAACGTGATGATTCATAAGCACCAATTAAGTTATTTTTCTTGCCAAATATATTAAATATTTTTGGTCACTAAAAGTGTACCTCCCTGAAATTGCCACCATTATGAATTTTATTTGGAGAAAATTGAGATGTTGTAAATGATACCAAGAGTGACATTTCATCCCAAACATGCACACGCAGGCAAAAATAAGGATCATTATTTTACATAGCACTGCTCCAGCAATCAGGAGACTTGAATTCACATGCCCGTTGTGCAACTCTCAATCTCTTTTGAGTCTCGTGCTCCTCAGAGCAAGTTATTGCTCTATATGGTCAGTGATCTAGCCTTAAAATTCTCTGTGTATTGACAGTACCGGCTTTGTTAACTGATCCACCTTGGTTCAAAACCTGGTTCTTAAAATTACTAGCAGTAAGGCCAGGCAAGGTAGCTTGCGCCTGTAATCATAACACTCTGGGAGGCCTAGGAGGGTGGATTGCCTGAGCTCAGGAGTTTGAGACTAGCCTGAGCAAGAGCAAGACACATCTCTAAAAATGGCAGAGCGTTGTGGCCTGTAGTCCCAGCTGCTTAGGAGGCTGAGGCAGGAGGATCACTCGAGCCCAAGAGTTTGAGGTTGCTGTGAGGTGTGAGGCCATGACACTCTTATGAGGGTGATAAAGTGAGACTCAGCCTCAAAAAAAATTACTGGAAGGGTTACTCTGGACAGGTTTTGTAATCTGTATAGTGGAAGAGATTACTATTCAATGGACTTTTTGTTGAATTAAATGAGATAATGTAGAGATCCAAGAGAGTTCTTGACCTAGATTAGATGCTTAATAAATGTTCATTTCCTTTCACCTTAGGAGATATGAGGTCTCATGACCAGACTTATCTGAGGTAAGAGAAGGATACAGTCTATGTAGTAAGTCCTGTTTTCTATCTTGTTGATTGCTAGCACTGCAGGTGTGACTAGGGACCAAAACCACATCTGGCATTTGGTTCATTTTCTTGGAACCCCATTCCATTGTGAAACACCCAGGTGGCAGTAGCCTACTTGGGACATAATTATGCCTAGTAGTTTGAACCATGGTAGGATAGTAAGTGCCAAGCTGTTAATACTTAATATGTGGCATACTGTGAATATGTTGGAGGGTAGAGTCTAAACCTGACCTTATACCATCTCCAAAGATAAGTAACATCAGATTTGATCATTCTAAGAGAAGGGAACAAATGAAAACCAAGGATGATTTATAAAAGACCCAGAGATTTTGGTGAAATTGCTGTTCACCAAACCTTAAAATTCAGGGACCATTACTTAGTAATTTCCAGGTGACAAAAAAAATACAGGAAAAATTAGAATTAAAAAAAAACTAGAATTCTTATTAGAGGTGTACTAAATTAAAAAAAATTAAAAACTGAAATTTGAGTGTCAGATTAGCAGTTTCTGATAGCAGTCAGTAGACTGAGTTCTTGATATTTATCTCTGTTTGGGAGCCATGTTTCTTAATTTTATAGAATGATTATATCCTTTATTTATTTGATGATAATGAGAGTAACCTTACATGTGGTGTAATACAGGTTGGGCATCCCTAATCCAAACTTGAAATCCAAAATGCTCCAAAAGCCAAAACTTTTTTAATGCTGTTATGATACCCCAAGTAGAACATTCTGTACCTGGCACCTTTGCTTTCTGATGGTTTGGTATACACAAATTATGTTTCACAGAATTATTTAAAATATTACATAGTTAACCTTCAGGCTCAGTGTATAAGAGGTATATTAAATATAAATGGTATTTGGGTTTAGACTTGGATCTCATCCCCAAAACATCTCACGTATATGCGAATATTAAAAAATCCAAAATCTGAAAGCATTTAGGATAAGGATATTATTCTGCTAAAAGAATATTTTTGAATAAGGGTATTATTCTACTAAAAGAGAATATTTTTGTGTAAATCAAATTTGCTTGCCTGAGTTACCCCTTAAGTTTATTGCAAAGTGAGTTTTTATAAACAGCTTATTTGGAAAAAATGCTGTAATAAATGTTAAAACCTGTGGATAGGAAAAATTCAAGTGTTAGGATGTAAAAGAGAAATATGAGGCAACATACAGTGAAGTCTGAAGATTCAATTTCAAGGCTGGAGACTTCACTCATTCAAAAAGGTTATTCAACTTTGGATATACTGATAATGTTTTGTAGCTATATACATTATATAATATCATCCTTTGTTACATGAATCAGGCAATCCCGGTGAAGAACTTTTTAGGTGTTCTTTCTTCCCACCCCCACTCCCTTTTAGGGACTTTAAAGGCAAAGTGCTCCAATAAAGAGTTTCTAAGTTTGTAATAAAAGTGATGTCTTGGAATTATCATTTTCTTCATGTTGCATAGTTCTTAAAGTGAAACTGGTTTTAGTATGTGTTAGAAAGCCATGCTTTGTGTAAGAGACTAAATTCCAGTCCCACACTGCTACTTTGTATATGTATATGGTAGGGGGTCAGGTTATATCACATTTTTGCAATGTGTTGCTTGCTAAGTAACTCAGTTAATGAGATAATTTAAATGCTTCCAAATTGCATCAAACTAGGCAAAAATACATGCATACTAGTTATTTTAAATATATGCCTAGTATAAGAATAATATTTTATGTTTAACTTGAAAATTAAATACTCATTTCTTCTATAAAATTTTGGTAGTTAGCTTGATAATTTATCTAAGCTATACTTTGTAAGAGGTTAAGTTTTAGTAATTTGGCATATAATTGGAATTGTTGCAAAGGAGTCCTTGTATCAAGGCCAGCATTGCCATTTGAAACAAACGTGATATTAAAAATTTGTAAGAAGTTTTACATACCATACTTATCAGGTAGACTTCACATTTTAATATTTGTGTAGTAGAAGCTAAAGAAGTGTGATGTGAAAAAAGCCATATGGGATAGTATCTTTCTGCTCTGGTCATAACTCTCTTCTCTGACTCACCAGGGCTTAGTGGGCTCAATGGAGAAATGTGTCTTATAAGTACAACAGAAATGTAAAACAATATTATGAAGAGAATTTTAGGCATACAATAGGTGGAGACCATATTCTATTCATTCTTATATCCTCATGTACTTAGCCTAGGGCCTGACTGTAGGTGATCAGTAAGCATTGATCTTTTTGAAGCAGAATTGTATTTGGAAATTAGAATACTATCCCATATCATTTATCATTTAGTAGCTCTACGCTAAACTATCTAAAAAGCAGGTAAATCTCAATGTGCCAGTCTTAGTTGGTCATTTATTGAGTGTGGATTTGAAGTACATTCAACCTTCTGTATCCATGGGTTTTGCATCCTTGAATCAACCAATCTCAGATTAAAAATATTAGGGAGAAAAATGGGTGGTTGCATTCGTACTAAACATGTACGCACCCCCCCTCACCTCCCCGTCTTCATTCTTTAAATAATACAACATAATAACTCTTTACGTAGCATTTACATTGTATGTTATCTAGCGATGGTATTAAAAGTATACTGGAGGATGTGTGTAGGTTATATACAAATACTCCACCACTTTATATAAGAAAGTCAAATATCCATGGATTTTGATTTCTGTGAGTAGTCTTGGTAGCAGTCCTTCGTGGATGTTCAGGGAGATTGCATGTAAGAAACACTTTTGTATAAGTTGTTAACTAGTTGCATGTTTCTATTGATTTTGGAGACATTTTTAAACAAGGTGGCTAGGTTAAGGAGAGGCTGTGAGCTATAGTGAAAAGAACATTGGGTCAAGAATCAGAATATACTTATTCTACATTCAGGTATTAACTAGCTGTTTGGCTTTCTATCTTGACCTTTCAAAACTTATTCCTCGATTGCAAAATTTTTAAGGTTCTTTGCAATTCCCAAACATTATGCGATTCCTAGTATTTTATGTATATTTTTTTATTTTAGGGAAGAGTAAGTAAACCACTCCCTGGAGGAAGGACAGTCTATGTTAGTTTGTTGCATTTCCAGAAGCTAAAATCTTTTTGTTTGCCTGTTTGTAATAAATTTCCACATATTTGAAAGCTTTTGTGTGAAATTCTGTGGCAGAGAAAAGTTGCCATGGGAAAAGATGGAGTGGAAGGATTGATTGTTTTCTTTCCAAAACCTTCAGTGACGTTGGAGAATCAGACATACGGCAGGCGTGGTCATTTTGGTCACTGGCACTTGGAGCAGTTAAATGGCAGGCATTAAGAGTAGATCTTCTACTGCACACCAGTTGCTGGGTTATGAAGGCCAGCAGACTGGTCACAGCACCCTTAATAGCCTCTGGCCATCATCCTTACTTGTTAAAGACTTCTAGGAAAGTATGTTCCATAATTTCCCTAGGTAACCCATCTCAGTAGATGGTTTTCAGAAAATGTGTTCTAATCTTAGAAACATAATTCCAGAGGCATAGTAAGCCTCTTTTTTCTTACTCTGTCCTCAGTTGTGCAGACAGATGATAAAAACCATTGTCCTCGGCTGGGCACCTATAGCTCAGCGGCTAAGGCACCAGCCACATACACCAGAGCTGCAGGTTCAAATCCGGCCCAAGCCTGCCAAACAACAATGACAACTACAACCAAAAAATAGCCAGGCGTTGTGGTGGGTGCCTACAGTCCCAGCCACTTGGGAGGCTGAGGCAAGAGAATCACTTAAGCCCAGGAGCTAGAGGTTGCTGTGAGCTATGATGCCATAGCACTCTACCAAGGGTGACAGCTTGAGGCTCAGTCTCAAAAAAAAAAAAAAAAAAAAATTGTCTTCGATGGAAAGCAGTGATGTTTATGCTATTGATTTGGTGGTTCCATTAATGTTCAAATTACTTGCCTTCAAATTTTGACTTTTTTTTTAGACAGAGTCTCACTATGTCGCCCTTGGTAGAGTACAATGGTATCCTAGCTCACAGCAACCTCAAACTCTTGGGGCATAAGCTGTTTGCTTGCTTCAGCCTCCCAAGTAGCTAGGACTACAGGTGCCTGCCACAACACCTGGCTATTTTTTTTTTGTTGTTGTTGTTGTTATTGTTGCATAATAGGCCAGGGCCAGGTTTGAACCCACCAGCCCTGGTGCATGTGGCCAGTGCCCTAACCACTGAGCTACAGGCACCGAGCCAACTTTTGAGTATTTTTTAACCAGCAAACTGCTGAGGTAGTGAGATATTATTTAGAGTTATTTTCAGGATATGCTCATTTATCAACAAGCTAAGCAGATTTCTATGACTTATTTTTCTTTGAGAGAGCTTGCTTTTCAAAGTACTTTTCATGATGAACTTCCTGGAGAGCTAGACCTGAAAGTACTATTGTATTTCAAAGCTGATCACTTTCAGCTTAGTGACTGAATTGTATTTTTTTCTTTAGGAGGTTAACTTCTTGGCAAGTTCAAAAACCTTGGCATTTTTTTCCCTAAATTCAGCCATTTCTGTGAATATAGATTTATGGAGCATATAATCAAATGTAAAGAGGCATTAGTGGGGAAATAACTAAAATTAGGCACTAGTTGTAAACTCTAATATGAAATGAAACCATACATGACATCTGGGAAAGCAAAGAGTTACATTTTAAAGCTCTTACTTTTATACTTATAAATATTAATGCATAGTACCATTATTATAGAGTTGTTTGCCTTATGAAGATTTCCTTAAAAATGTAATGGCGATTATTATTTGCTGTTGAGACCGTGATAGGCAGGCAGCATCTTTCATTTATGAAAGTGATATTTGTGTTCTTTTTTCTAACTATATACCAGTTTTAAAGGTTGAACATGACTTTTTCAAAGCAGTTTTTATACTTGATAATAACAATGGTACTAAAAATCAAAGAAATTTGAAGTATTTTAATTTTATTAGTGTGGTCTTTTTCTTTTGATAGTAGAAATGTCAGACGTATAGGTTAGTAAACTCCTCCTGCAAACAGTTTCCCCCCCAGTCAAAATTTGGGCAAGTAACCTGACAATAGGACAGGATATTTGAAGTTGGTACAGTCTTTAAAAATTCATAAAACATAGTCAGTGTAGTTAGGCTTTTTAAATTTTCTTTTTCTTCTCCTAAATATATGTTATAATGGTTAAGAGCATTTTCTCTGGAACCAGATGATCAAGATTACTAGTTTATAACTTTGGTTAAGTTATTTAACCTATTAAATATTGTCTGGGCAATACTTATTTCTTTATTTGTAAATAAGAGATAACATGGTAATGAGGATTAACTAAATAATACATAAAAATATTGAGAACAGTGCCTAGCCCATAGCACACATTCAGTAAATATCCGTGAACTCCTTGAGAGTGAGAACCACATATTCATCAGTTTATTTTGGGGCTTTAATATGTGTTTTTAAAATTTTATTGTTGGGGATTCATTGAGGGTACAGAGAACCAGTTGACATTGATTGCATTTGTTAGGTAAAGTCCCTCTTTATAATTGTGTCCCACCCCCAGGGGGCTTTAATATAATGTAGTGAATTGAATTCTGTCCATTTTGAGAATTTGCTGGTGGATCCAGTTTCTGGATGGTAAACAATAAGGTTGACTTCTACCAAGCTTGGAGTAGTTTTAGGTTTTTATATTACCGCTTGCTTTTTGTTATATTAAAACTTTTGCAATTTCATTCTAGTTCTAGGAATCTGAATTCAATTTCATACCTAATCCTTAGAGAAGTCAGCATATGGAGATTTAGTTTAATATGAGGAATTAATGGACAAAAGGTATTAAGTAAATAGATGTACCTTTTTCACAGCTAGTCTGAACTTCCTATGGATTGACTTTCTCTGTCCGTTCCTGGAATCTCTGAGTACCCAGCAAATATCTCGATAGCATTCTGACGTTGAGGTAGTATTTGTTTTGCAAATACTTGGTATTTCCTTTCCCGTGTCCTTATGCTAAGGACAGTATTTGTGTCATATTGTCACATAGTCCCTATGTTGCATGACTTTTAAAGAATTTTTATGTCTGGAAGCTGCTTGTATCTCACTTGAATCTACTTGCTGCGAAATCTTTATTGAATATAATGTTTAACTCTTTTGTATATCATTCTGTTTGTTATCTAGTATGCACTGACTGGACATTGTGTAAACCTCACAAGTCATTAATTTGAAAATAAGGAAAGCAACTGTGTGTTTCTCTTATTTCCATCAGTTCAATCCGAGTCTTTGCCTTTTATTACCAAGATAGCAACCTGGTTCCACTGAGAGAGGTTTCTGCGGCATCTCCCAGTTGCCATATTGTTACTGGTATGGTTGTAAAAATGAGACTGTTAGCTCATACTTATGTTTATGGTGAACATATATATGTTTATGCTTTCTTAACCTCTTTAACTTAGCAGTCTTGGCTAGACTGTTCCTGATGGTCACACAGGATAACTTAGTCTTCTGAAGTTGGTGATCCCATAGTCTGCACTGTCATAGGTTACTTCTGACACCACTTGTCAGGGCCCAGGACTGGCCAGGTCTCAGGCCCGGCTTAACTAGGTTCTGGACTTGGACCGTTAAGTTACCTTGCTCAGGTCTCTTAGGTGCCTGAGGGCTGACTACTCTAGCTTGAAAGAGAGCGAGTGTCTTAGAGAGAGTAAAGCAGTCTTCTGTGCAACTTAGAAGGGACAGGTGAAACCTACTAAATGCAGAACACAAATGTTTTCACACAATAAACGAGAAAATCCCATGAAGGTTATGTCGAACAGTTGGATGAAAATATTTCAGATTGTATATGAAGCCCGCACACTGTACCCCATGATTGCACTAATGTACACAGCTATGATTTA
>CAUYRH010020671.1:0-10636 GCA_963574655.1 Perodicticus potto | reverse complement strand
CCAAACAATAATGATGGCTGCAACCAAAAAATGGCCGGGCGTTGTGGTAGGCGCCTGTAGTCCCAGCTACTTGGGAGGCAGAGGCAGGAGACTCACTTGAACCCAGGAATTGGAGGTTGCTGTGAGCTGGAATGCCACAGCACTCTACCCAGGGTGACAGCTGGAGGCTCTGTCTCAAAAAAAATAAATAAATAAAAAATCAAACATATTTCCCTGTTCTAAAGCTAGAGTGGGTCTACTTTTGAATGAAGACTTCACAAGTGTAACTGTTATTATTATTTGTATTGAAGTGACATAGACTTCACAAGTGTAACTGTTATTATTATTTATATTGAAAAGTGACATTTTTTCCCAGTTGTTCAGTGTCAGAAGACCAGAATCATGGTTTAGTTGGGAAAAATTGTATGGCTAGCTGGCATTAAAGCCCTCAGCAGAGTGTTAGCAACAACAGTCAACATTTTTATAGGGCTTTATAGTTTTATGAGTACTTTTATACACATTATCTACTTTCATATTTGTGATTAGCCAAGCGTTATAGTGGGTGCCTGTAGTCTCAGCTACTTGGGAGGCTGAGGCAAGAGAATCGCTTAAATCCAAGAGTTGGAGGTTGCTGTGAGCTGTGATGCCATGGCACTCTACCAAGGGTAATATAGTAAGACTCTGTCTCAAAAAAAAAAAAAATCTTCATGATGACGCTTTCAGGTATACTCTATGGTTACTCATCCTGTATATCCAGATGTTGAAATGGAGATAGATCAGCAGGGATTAAGCAATTTGCCTGGGATTATATTTAGACAAAATAAAAGGTTCTTAACAGTTCTCAAAATTTTGATGTCTCATTTCCCCCCCATCTTCTCTAACAGGAGCTTTTATTAAAGACAGATAAAAAACAAAGTAAAGAAATTAAAAGTAAGGCCTTCCCATCTGTTATTCCTTTTAGAAAGTCAGCTCTTAAACACCTTCCGCTGCCCAAATCCAACAGGATCAGTAGCCTCTCCTATGTGCTCCCAAGTCCCACCTGGTTTGTTTGTTTGTTAGTTAGTTTATTTATGTGGAGACAGAGTCTCAAGCTGTTGCCCTGGGTAGAGTACTATGGCATCACAGCTCACAGCAACCTCCAACTCTTGGGCTCAAGCAATCCTCTTGCCTCCGTTTTTCTATTTTTAGTGGAGGCAGGGTCTTGCTTTTGCTCAGACTGGTCTTGAACTGGTGAGTTCAGGCAATCCACCTGCCTCAGCCTCCCAGAGTGCTAGGATTACAGGCGTGAGCCACCATGCCTGGCCCACCCTGGTTAAATTTCCAGAATCCCTGTGCTGTAATCCTCCCTCTCTAGACCACAGGCTCTTTGAGAGCAGGGCCTGGGTTGACAACTACCGCACACTCAGGACTCTAACAGAAGGTAAAATAAGTAGCTTCTGCATGAGTAAACGGACACAACAGTCACAAATGCAAGAGAGGATCCATTCATCTCTAATTCTAAGACTTGGAGAAAGAACATTATTAAACTTTAGAAAAGAAAAGATGCAGCGCCTGTGGCTCAAGGAGTAAGGTGCTGGCTCCACATACCAGAGGTGGTAGGTTCACACCTGGCCCCAACCAAAAACTACAAAAAAAAAAAAAAAAATTATAGAAAAGTAAAGAAAAGGCTTATGAATTCCTTTTTCAATCACAACTATTAACATAGACCCAAATGGAGCTGCTCTAATGAAACTAGTAGCAAGTAGAAGCTAAAGCCTACCTCTGTATCCCTTTCCTCTTAGGGATTCCCTAAGGCACCTCCTCAGTCAGTGGATTCTACACCTCACCGCAGAGAAACGAGGATGAATAGGAAATTATGTTGGCTTGTGCCATAGTTCCTTGGTGCCAAGCTCAGGTTTAGAACTTGGGTCTCTGGTCTCATAATATTCGTAGTTTCTGAACCACATGCTTCCTCCTCTGTCCCCAATTCTGAATGTCATTTATAAAATTAGGTTAGACTAGATTATTTTTCTCAAGTTGCTTTCCTCATTCTAAATCATGTTATGCCAATAAAAGACTTGCTGTATCCACTTGGGTCTACTTAGTTAAGGACAGAAATTTTTATATACACTCAGTGATTAATGGCTTCTCATTAGGTTTCCCTGCTACAAATTAAACGCAAACATAATACAGCCACCAAAGGAAACTTTTTGAAAGGTACAGGTTTTATGAAGCATGGTGATGAAAATGAATCTTTTATAACTGTTTGTTGGTATACAATCATAATTACAGCAATCAAGACAGATATGCATCTTTTGTTAAGAAAAAAGTAATTATAATTTAAAAGCACACAGCTCAAAGTTGCCATCACAAAACGACTATTATAGCAACTATTTCCAATTTGGACATTTTTTTGGCAGGAGGTCTGGGCATTGTTTATTGTAAGTCAGAAACAGGCACTGAGAAAATATGCAAATTTTTTAAGCAACAGAAAATGCAGCTTTGAGTTGAGAAAACAGGGTGAATGGTGGAAACTGTCTGGGCCTTGAGCACAAATCAACCTTAGCAGCTGAAATAATTTTTGATCATTAGATGCTGTTATAGCAATCTGGGAGTAAGGTTAGAATAAAGTTAGTTCATGCATTAAAACATACTTTCAAGATTTATGCTTTACTCCTCAAAGTCTATCTTCTGCTAATGCCAGGCCTATGGACTGATTCTAAGCTGAAAGACCAGGGGAGAAACTCTTCGGAAGGCGGGCAGGGGAATTGCTATGGCCTCATGAGGCAGTTCATGTCTGGTCACAGAAGAGGCACAGCAAGCCTCCCTCCTCACCCAGCTGTCTCCCCACGAAAGAAGGGTCATACTCTCTGAAATAAAATTAATGCTGGTGACCGGTTTACTCATACCAACTGGCCTTACTTGTGAGAGTCTTTTTATTTCTATGAGAGCTGCTGAAGTCCAGTAAGGTCTTCAGAAATCTCTTATATCAACAGGTGAAACTAGGGTAAGTAACATGGCTTTGGAGGGAAACTCATGGACACCGGTGGGTGGGGTGAGGGTAGAGACCCAGTGTGTGTGAGCTTAGACTCCTCTCCTACATGAAGAGAAAGGACGAGATGTGGTCTAGGCTTTAAACCTTTTAAACCTTTGTTCAAAATAATCTCATGACAAAACAAACAACATGACCCGTGAGTGCTAAGCCTCACTTACCCCTGGGGACTGGTTCCTCTGGCTTTCCTCTCTCCTCTCTCTTCCCTTGCTGACCACTAGTATCTGGTCCCCAAGTGTGTTCCAGGTTGCCAGGGCAAGGGGGGGGGGGTAACGCCAAGTGCTTCAATTGTAAAAATAAAATTTACTTAAACTGGGGAGAAAACTCAAGGCATGAGGTAAAACTCAAAGAACCACACCATACTAGAAATATCTCAATAAATCTTCCAGATAGCTTGCTTTAACAAATTTAAGCACAGGATGTGAGGGGATCGTGTTTCAGCTCTCAGCCAAGGCCTGGTTGGGTGGTGGCAATGAGATGGAATGGATTGAAGAGGTTGGTCCTATTTCTTTATGGCCTTTTGACTTAGCTAAGAAATAGCCAAAGGAAATGGTTCTCTCAAAGTCAACTGAATGAGTGGCAGTCTGGGCCAGAACCTCTGGTTGGCTTTCCCAATCCTGATCATTTTCTGAGAAATGTATTGTCCTTTAATACCAACCACATTCAGTGAAAGCCCAGTACAATAGTTCATTTGAGGCAGGTATGTTCAAATTCTAAGTTATTAATCTGTGCTGCCCAATTGGCAGCTACGAGATGCTGCGAACGTGTACTAACCATTCAGTGCTGGAATAGGGCTCGTAGGAAGTGAGATGTGCTATTTTATGTATAAAGTATACACTGGATTGAAAATCTAATCCTCTCAAAGTGTAAAATATCTCATTAGTAATTATTTATATTGATTACATATTATAATGACAATATTCAGATATATTGAGTTAAATAAATATTTTTAAATAACTTCACCTCTTTCTTTTTGCTTCTTTTAATGTGACTAGTAGAACATTTTAAGTTATCTATGTGACTCATATTATGTTTCTATTGGGCAGCAAAGTTCTAAAGTGATTGCTTTTCACAAAGGAGTCCTCCTGGGAAGAGGATAGTGCCCTCTCCAGCCCAATTTGTTTAAATAGAGTAACATGTGGTAAGAATGTTTAGGTCCCTGCACAGAAGTTTAATGCTAATGGCAATAGTAGTAATAATAAAAACAGCTACCACTTGTTAAGTCTTTCCTGTGTGCCAGGCACAGGGCCAAGTGCTTTATATTTGCTTCATTTACTTGTCACAACAATCCTATTGTTACTAAATTTTATTCTTCCCACTTTACCAATGAAGGAATGGAGATTCTGAGAGAATTAGCAACTGCCAAGGTCGCAAATTGGTAAAGTGGTTGGACTGGGGTTCCACCCTAAGATTTTTGCATTCAAATCTCAGGCCATAATTCTAAGTGCCACACAATTTTGCTCTGCTGGGACTAAGTTAAAACACTGTCCTCAGAATTCTGCAAATCCGCACTCTGTCTGAAGGCCTGGAGGGAAGGGGTGTATGCAAAGAGGGGCAAAATGGTTTCAGCCCTCAGGAGGTTTACCCTATGGTAGGGAAAACATATGCACAATGAAACATATACATGGTGGAATATATGGCAGAGTCAGACCTAATGAGAGAGATTAAAGAATAAAATTCCCCAGGCAGGACGGTGCCTGTGGTTCAGTAAGTAGGGCGCTGGCCCCATATACCGAGGGTGGTGGGTTTGAACCCAGCCCCAGCCAAACTGCAACAAAAAAATAGCTGGGTGTTGTGGCAGACACCTATAGTCCCAGCTACTTGGGAGGCTGAGGCCAGAGAATCACCTAAGCCCAAGAGATGGAGGTTGCTGTGAGCTGTGATGCCACAGCACTCTACTGAGGGCAACAAAGTGAAACTCAGCCTCTAAAAAAAAAAAAAAAAAAAATTCCCCAGGCAGACCCGGGCATTATGGCTCATGCCTATAATCCTAGCACTCTGGGAGGCTGAGGCAGATAGATTGCCTGAACTCATGGGTTTGAGATGAGCCTAAGCCAGAGTCAGATCTCAACTCTAAAAATAGCCAGGCATTGTGGGGAATGCCTATAGCCCCATCTACTTGGAAGGCTGCCCAAGAGTTTGAGGTTGCTGTGAGCTGTGACATCATAGCACTCTACCCAGGTGACCAGGTGAGACTCTGTCTAAAAAAGAAAAAAAATTCCCCAGGCAGAGGGGAGAGTTTAATTCCTGTGGAAAAAGGGAGACTTTTCATGGAAGAGGCAACATTTCAGACAGAACTCTAAAAATGAGGAAGTTTTTTCTAGAATTAGGAGGAATAGGTAGAAGGAGGAATATCAAGGGGAGCAGATGGCTGGAATACAACACAGAGCTCTGTGGGGGGACCAGCAACGGACTGGCTCTTTACCTACGGCAAGATGTGAGAGAAAAGGCCAAAGAGAGAGAATATTTCATATTCTAGACCAGTGGAGTTGTCGAGCAGTGTGAAGAAGTAGGGTGTTTTTCTTCCTTTCTCTCTCTCTCTTTCTTTTTTGACGTGGAGTCTTGCTCTGTCACCTTGGGTAGAGTGCAGTGGTGTGATCATAGCTCACTGCAACCTCGTACTCCTGGGCTCAAGCGATCCTCCTGCTCCAGCCTAGCAAGTAGCTGGGACTACATGTGTACATTACCACACCCGGCTAAATTTTCTATTTTTTGTAGAGTTGGACTCTTGCTCTTGCTCAAGTTGGCCTCCAACTCCTCAGCTCAAGTAATTCTCCCACCTTGGCTCCCATTGCTCTTGCTCAGGTTGGTCTCAAACTCCTCAGCTCAAGCAATTCTCCCACCTTGGCCTCTTCCTTATCCCTTGGTGCTAGGATAATAACAGGCGTGAGCCACCTGGCCAAGAGTGCTTTCTTTCTTTCTTTTTTTTCCAAGTTCATGACAAGAGTGCTTTCTTGACAAGGCTGTCACAGCATTTCATGAGTTGATAAAAAAGTCATTAGGTATGACTTTCCAAATCAAAGGTAGGTTTGTGTTAATGCACTTTGTGAGATGCAAAGGCTTTTTTCCTAGTATCTGGCAAACAAGCAATAACACCAATCACAATAAAATCAGCCTCTAGATCATCCTAGAATTACCAGCCTCTATCAGTCAAAAGGAATATGTCTGAATGTGACAAGGACACCCTTGGAAGCAATTTCCAGGTGGCCAACATTCTTCTGTATTCCAGGATATCAATTAGCAGAAACAGGGAGACCCCTACAACCCTCCATTCATCCTCTGGTCAAAACCCTGTTTTTTCTTCTATTTTGTTAGAGGAAGACCCGCCTTGGGGGTAAATGGATTCACCAAGGGATAAATAGCAATCACAGGCAGACAGAAAAAACTAGAAAAAGCATCTTTCACCAGATGTAGAAGAGGGTGAATAGTTTTATTAGTCAGAATCCCTTTTTAGATGTTTTTCAAATGTACTATTTGAGACAAAACTCACCCCTCGAAACCTGGATAACAGTAGCAGAATCTTCCTTTTCTAGAGAGCTGCTTGTTTCCTCCAATGAATGCAAAAGGACTCACAGCTTTTCTTTTTCTAGTTTTGCTTTTAAATTCTTCTGGGCAGTTGGTAATATCAGGTGGGGCCTATTGTTATGAAGTTTAGTGATAAGAGTGTGTTCCCAGGGCAATCCTAGTTTGGGCGTTGCCTCCGGGTAGGAGTGGAACCAGGGATAGGAGGCCTGCTGAGGGATGAATTTACTCCAGGTTAACTCCTTTAATCAGTCTTTTTTTTTTTTTAATAATTTTATTAAATCATAATTGTGTACATTGGTGCAATCATAGGGCAGAATGTGCTTCATATCCCACCACTTCTTGATAGTGCACTGACATAAACTTTTTCTCTTGGAAAGATGCCAACAGCCCAGCTGAAGGACATATTTTATGATCCTATAATATCCTGTAACTAAGCCATAGGATATCCTAGCAAACGTGCGTCTTCATTGCTGCTAGTAGCTCAATGAAGTCCATAACCTCCACATTGATACAGAAACAGGAAACTGCACTGAAGACTCCCAAATTTAGCTTGGTTGTTATCTAATGAAGAACAAACATTTTTTTAACTAGACTGTGCTGTGTCTGGGCTGTTTTCCCTGGGGCAGGAGAAACTCAGTTCTGTCATTTGCATGAATCTATTCAAATCATCACCTTAAAAAATTAGTTCAATATCACTTCGGTCTAAGGCTTTGAAGATTAGAGTAAAAAGTGTCTATATTACAACTGAAAAGTAAAGACCCTCATATGTTTTATTGTCATATAACATATGGAAATGAAAATGTCCATCCTTCTTCTGGAGCTTTTCAGCAAAACTCTGTAATTTACTTTTACTAATGACCTACTGCCTTTTTAGCAGTCCAATATGAAATTCCATCACTTTCCAATATGAGGATGGAGGTGGGAAATAATTCCTCCCATCTTCAAAATCCCATCTTCCTGTGCTCCTTTTCACTGACAGCTGCTATGTTAAGAGCCTCTTGGATAGTTTTATTTAAATAAAATGTGTTCTTGAGGGAGATGTGAAAAAGCACATTTTCTATAGCATTCGTTTGCCTGCTGTTTTATATGGGTGTTTGATATTAAGTGATACAGAAGCCTTATCTTATTACAGTAGGAAAGGAATTGGATATGAAGGAGGTGTTGGTATTACAATAAAAATAAGCAATAACTCATTAATCTGGTACTATTGTATTACCCGAGGGTCGTATTCGTGGTCCCCAACTCTAACAATATTGCCTGTGGACATGAAACACGAGCCAGTGCTGTTTATTTCACTGTGCAAATAGGATTTTACATGTTTTTCCTATAGTAAAAAACATTCTACCCTAGGGTTATTGATATATTCATGTTATTTTTATCGTCAGTGAAATAAGATTTTACCATACTACTACTGACTGCCAAATCCCCTGAAGATGACTTTTCTGCAGGCAAAATAATGTCCAATTAGTGACCTAGCCTTGCATTTTCTGTACTTCTGGAGGGCACGTGCCTCTGATGCCAGAGAACCAAGTAATTCCTTGTGTTCCTTAATGTTTTTCAAAGGCCAGCTTAGAATTCTATACAAGTTAGTAAGTTAACTCCTCTCAGCCACCTTGGCATTTGGTGTTGCTTTTGTCTGAAAGAAACTTCTGCCAAAGTAACTAGCTCATGTACTTAAGGTAAAGTTTCTCAATCTCAACATTATTGACATTTTAGGCCTGGATAATTTTCATCATGAGAACTATTTAATGTATTGTAGCATGACGGGCAGTATCTCAGACTTTTACCCACTGGGTGGCAGGATCTCTCCCTCCTCCTGCAATTGTGACAACCAGAAATGTCTCCCAGATGGGTATATGGCTCATGCCTATATTCCTAGCACTTTGGGCGGTCAAGTCCAAGAGACTGAGTCCAGCCAGGGAAAAATAGTGATATTCTGTCTCTACAAAAAACAAAAGTATCCCGAGACACTGTCAAATATCTGCTGGGGAACAAAATTAGCCCACTGGGCTAAGGGTTAAGTATAAAAAGGGCACTAGTGTACACATAATGCTATGTGAACCTTGGCAGAGAAATAACTCTTAAGAGAGCAAAACTAGCATGTTAAACAATTCATTTGCATTTTCTGTAGCAGCATTTCCAAGGCACAATCTGTATGTTACCAAATGTAAAAAACATAGAATCACATGTTTAGAATTACATTATTTTGTTATTATGGCTCAAAAGTCCTACCAATTTTCTCTTTTCTATTCCACAATAATATTATACCTCTGCTTGCAGTATTTATTTCAATTTCCACTTTTTTTTTTTTTTAAATATGACACCTAAGTAAAAGTGTTTCCAAACCCATGATGGGCACATAGCATGGACTGAGAAAAAGCTAAGAGATTGGAAAATACATTCTGTAGTTCTCTCTTTGGAGTCTGGCCCTGTATATTTTCTTTAGATATGGGACCTCTAAGCCTCAGAGGCAATAGTAGCCTCTCTTGTCAAGGTTTAAGCAAGGCTTTCCTGTAAATTCATCTGGTTTATGTTTGGACTTGAGAAGAGCTTATTTCAGAATACCAGAATTAGGGAATCAAGACAGTGCACGGAGTCCATTCTTTCCAGTACATTTTTCGTTCTAAATGACTCTGGCCTGAGTGACAGTATTGGAACTTGCTGGTAAGTATGAAATATAATTCTTGTTTGATGGATAGGATTAGAGCAGATAGAACAAAAATGCATTAAATTTTCCCCCACGGGTTCCTTTTGCTAGTATCAGTTTACTTGGCTGGTTTCTTTATGTTTTAGCTCTCTGTTTTCCCCATAGAATTTCCTGTAAACTCTGCCTGTCAATCCAATCTTTATTGCTTTCATTTTTAATACTCCAATTGGTACATTTTACAAAACAGACCAGCCAGGCTAAAATGCGATGTGCAATTTGCTCTTTCTGTGTAAGAGGGTGAACCTGAGTTTCTACCAGAAATTAAACTACTACATAGAATATGAGAAGGACTGTTTGTTGAGCAGTCATGGGTGCCTCTCATGTCATTATGAGCCCCGAATAAGTCTTTCTGTTCAGTGCTTTGTAAATAAGATCTGTCAAAGATAAAACCTAAAGGGATTTTTAAAATGCAAACCATGATGTTCATAGGAAAGGACTGTTTTCCCTAGTTACGGATGTCCTTGCATGCTTAGAAAGCCTATGTTATTTAAGTTTCCACGGAGCATTTACAAATATGTGATGTTGGGACATCTTGGGGATCCTGTCTCTTGATTTCCTACTTGTTTCAGGGACCCATCTTCCATGCTCCTGTCATCTTGGCATTGATCATCCTGTACCGTAATCACCACTGTATACCCAAGCTGTTCTACATTTATTCATTCAGTGAACATGTAGTTATTTGTTTGTCCTATGCTCCATTCTAGGCAACAAGGGTGATATCCCCTTAACCCTCTTGTAACTGACATTCCAGAATGAGAAATAGTCAATCAATTCATTGTATTTGTCAGCTCAGAGTGCCAGGCTTGGTGACTCACACTTATAACCCTACCATTTTGGGAGGCTGAGGCAAGAGGATTACTTGAGCTCAGGAGTTTGAGACCAGCCTGAGCAAGACTGAGACCCTGTCTTTACTAAAAATAGAAGAAAAAACCCAATTAGCTGAGCATTATGGTAGGCACTTGTAGTCCCAGCTACTTGGGAGGCTGGGGCAGGAGGATCACTTGAGCCTAGGAGTTTGAGGTTGCTGTGGCTGTGGCTGTTGCTGATGCTGTGGCACTCCAGTGCAGGCAACAAAGTGAAATTGTCCCCAACCCCCACTAAAAAAAGATCACTGTGCAAATTTTGAGAAGGCCTGTCTTCCTGGCTTTCAGATGGCTAGGTCTTGTTCTGTGTTCACATAGCCTTTCCTCAGTGTGTATGCATGAGAAAGAACCAGAGTGAGTCTTCTGAGTCCTTTTCTTTTTCTTTCACTCTTTTTCTTTTTTAATTATTTTTTATTGAGTCATAACTGTGTACAATGATTCAAGCTTGGAGTACAGTGTGCGGGCTTCCCATACAATCGGAGATATTTTTATCCACCTGATTAATGTAACATTCATGATATTTTCTCATTT
>CAUYRH010020670.1:0-11367 GCA_963574655.1 Perodicticus potto | reverse complement strand
AGAAAGATTAGCTGTAGGTTGTTGGAATAGTTGATTAAAACAACAAGCCAAAAATGAAAGAGTTAGATCTTTAATCACCTACTGCAATGCACTAAGCTAAAGTCTAAATTCAGAGAAAGGGCAGACTCTCCTTGTTCCATTTGTTCCCATGAAAAGTGCCCAGGCCGAAAGCCAGGTGGATCAGGACAGAGTTGGGGGTCATCTCACTATCTGAGCACATGTCAGGGGAGAGGCTCGCACAGTTACATAGTTACAGACCTTGGAGTTGGAGGGACAGCAATGCACTGTGCCCCAAGTTTGAGTGAAAAGGGCAGCTTTCCTAGTAAGGCATGCCAGGTCAGAGTTTTGTCTGAAAGGCCGGAAAATTTCACACAGGTTTTTAACCAGGGCCCATCAATGTCAAAGGGCACAGGAACTAACCAGAAAATGAGTTCTTCATGTCCATACATGGTAAAAAATACACAAATGTAGCATGTTTTAAATTTCCCCAAACCACCTTGAGATATCACATAACCCTAAAAAGATTACCTCACATCACAAAATCCCAAAGCTGCAGATGCTGGCATGGATGTGGAGAGAGGGGAACACTTTTACATGCCTAGTGGGACTGCAAACTAATAAAATCTCTTTGGAAAGAAATATGGGGAATCCTCAAAGAACTCAAATCAGCTCTCCAATTTGACCCTGAAATCCCACTGCTGGCATCTACCCAGCAGGAAAAAGTAGCAATTTATCACCAGGACATTTGTACTTGACAGTTTATCACAGCTCATTTTACAATTGCCAAAATGTGGAAACAACCCAAATGCCCACCAACTCAGGAATGGATCAACAAGCTGTGGTATATGTACACCACAGAATACTATTGAGCCATTAAAAAAGATGGAGACTTTACATATTTTGTACCAACTTGAAAAGAGCTGGAACACATTCTTCTTAGTTAGTAAAGTATCACAGGAATGAAGAAGCAAGAATCCAATGTACTCAATTTTAAGATGAAGCCAAGAGATAATCTGATACATGCCCACAAGACAGGGGGACTCAGATGAATTCAAGCTTTGGGGTGGGGGAATGGGGAAGTGAGGAGGAGAAAGGGTGGGCTCCCACTTTGTGGGCATGGTGTTGCGTGTATGACACGCTTCTTGGGAGTGGGGTACAATTATAGGAGAGACTTTGCCTGACAAATGCAAACATTGTCACCTGATTCTTTGTACCCTCAATTAACCTGAAACAATAAAAAATAAATTAAAAAAATAATGGTAGCATGTTAAAGTTTATAGGCATTTAGATAAGGCAATAGAATTGTGGACCTGATGGTCCAAAAGTGGACTTACCACTCAAATGACCTCCAAGGAATAAGAACTCCTGGACCACTTGCCTTGCAAGAGCAAGAGCAGTGGAGAGAGTCTTTCTGCTGTCAAGGAGTCCTCACCCAAGTCATATTCTCAACACTCTTGAGAATCTCTCATCCTCAAGAAAGCTTGCCCCCAAAGGCTAGAAAACCCTATCTTGCCATTTATTATCAAGAAAGAATATTGTACTCAGCCTATAAAATATACTAATGATAATTATGAGGATGAGAGTTGGAACTTTAAGGAGAAATGGGTTATTTGCAGACAGTATTTATAGATCTCCCACAGAATATTTCTTGCACTACGTGTGTTTTAACACATATTCAGATGTTTGTATCGTATTTTAGCATTTGTTTTTACATATGTTCTTTCATGTTTCCCCTCAAAGAGCTGGAATTAATTTACCTTCCCTGGAGAGTCAACCGGACTTCGTGTCACACTTCTAATGACTATGGAAATGAAAATATATGTGGAAGGAGAAAAACTATTAACAGTACCCTGATAGACACTTCCTGTCTCAGTTCCATTTGTGCTGCCATAACAAAATACCTGAGAGTGGGTAATTTGTAAAGAACAGAAATTTAATTCTCACAGTTCTGGAAGCGGGAAGTCTAAGATCAAGGTGCTGGCAGGTTCATTCTCTAGACAGGGCACAGTCTCTGCTTCCCAGATGCTCCCTCGTGGTTGCATCCTCTTGAGAAGACAACTGCTATGTACTCACATGGGTAAAGAGACAAAAAGGCAAAAGGAGCAAATTGGCTTCCTTAAAACCTTTTATCTCATTCACAAGAGTGGAACCCTCATGAACTAATCACCTCCCATTAGCCCCACGTCTTAATACTATCACTTTGGGGTTTAATTTCCAAATTACAGATTTGGGAGCCATAAATTCAAACAACAGTAGCTGATTAATGGTGTGATCAATATTAGAATCAGTAGTAAAATTCAGGTTGATGTCATGTCCTCACTTCTATAATTTAATGAGAAGGACACTTCACCTGCATGGATTTTGAAGAATAAATCCCCAGCCCCAATCTAAACATGAGAAAACATTACACAAGTCCACATAGAGGAAATTCTGCAAAGAACTCAGCCACTGTTATTCTAAAGTGTCAAGAACACAAAAAACAGTGACAGACTATGAAACGATTATAGATTGAAGGCGACGAGGTGACTGACGTTCACCACCCTTTTGCTATATCCAAATAGTTAAGTGCGACTTTAAGTTCTGGACTGGACACTGGATTAGGAAAAAGTCCCCATAACCCCCCAAAAATCAGGTGGGGAATCTGGTGAAAGTTTAGTAGTCTAGAGTTAAAATAATGGTGCTATGCCAATGTTAATTTATTAGTTTGGTAAATATACCATGTCACAACCTAACATTCTGCAAATCTGGTAAAGGACATACAGGAATTCACTGCAGCTCTTGGTCACTTTTCAGCAAATCTAAAGTTATTTTTATAAAAAGCTAAAATAAAAGGATACTGATTTAAAAAGGAAAAGCCATTATTTGATCTTGTAAAATCCTTATATTGTTAGATTAATGAAGAGTCAAATTGACACTGGTATATTTTTACTTTCATATCTTCTGAACATTGTTCTTCATTTTTCTGGAAACTTAAACCTATGAAATTGAATTTTAGATAAAAGTTGCCAACCTATACCATTTGATTTTCATTTTTTTTTCTTGCTTTGCTATTATTACAGAGTTCTTCCTAATTCTCTAAAACTTATGTTTAAAGAATATCCAAAAGTTACATTTAAACAACCTTGTAGAGTTGTCATTCATGAAGTGAGAAATGTTGTGTTGAAGTTATTTCAAAGTCATACATTGGCACAAAAATATCATAGATACAATAGCATGTAACATTAAGTCATACAAAAATAATTATAAGATTCATGAGAAACGTATGGTTAGTTATAAAGAAGAAAGACAGGGGTTCGATTTGGTGAACAGAAAGGATTTTCAGGGAAATCTTCCTGAGATATACAGGGTGGGCACAGAGTTCATTTGCAATTGCTATTTTAAATTGCACATGAACTTTATGGTCACCCTGTATATTCAATCTGATCTGATGCATATATATAAGATATTGATTTAGTATTTAATAAAAATATTGTTTTCATTTTTGTTTTTGCAAAATCTTTTGAAGATATTTTAAAATAGCTTCTCTTTCTTTTGGCTAATTTTTTTTTTTTATTTCACAAATATTTATTGTTACTTCTGGATCTCCTAAATATAAAGTTTAATGCTCCCGACATCACCACCTAGCTGGTTTGAGCTCCTGGAAGAAAAAGTCCACGAAGTACTTCTCTTGGTGGTTCCTTCCATGGGTGCCCAGCACTGAACTGAGTATGGGAGAAACAATTCGACCAAGAAAAATGAACAGGTGACCCGTGTAGGGATGCAAGACGCTAGCAGGAGCCGGAGGAGCTCCAGAGCAAACCCTGTGATGACAGCACAGCGCTGTGCTCAAGTTTCGTGCGGCTTCGCTGAGGAGGGAACTGCGGGGGGTCTAGGCAGAGGAAAAAGACCCGACCACAGCCACCTCTTTTGGCTAATTTTTGAAACAAAAATATAATATACACAAAACAAAAATTTTGTTTTGAAACAAAAAATATAATTTAATATACATAAAAAGATACACGATTGCATTTGCATTGATAACAATGCATGTGATATCAATCCTTTTAAGTGTGCCTATATGGGGATACACATTATATGAAGACTACCTCATGTTCCAGTGGGTTTTTTTTGGCACTTTTTTGCCGGGGACAGGTTTGAACCTGCCACCTCCGGTATATGGGGCTGGCTCCCTACTCTTTGAGCCACAGGCATCCCTCTAAGTATAGTTACATAGCTTTTATTTTTTTTCTCTAAAGACTATATGGAATTCTTTTTTTTTTTTTTTTTTTTTTTTTTTTGCAGTTTTTGGCTGGGGCTGGTTTGAACCACCTGCCACCTCCAGCATATGGGGCTGGTGCCCTACCCCTTTGGCCACAGGCACCAACCATGTTCCTATGTCTTAATCTATTATCTTCTATACTTGGGAAACTAAATTATAACTAAATCTCACATATCAATTTTACTATCCACTATGTACATTTACTCTAGGTTGTAAAATGTCAAAAACATGTACTTCAATCCTCAAGTAATTATTTGGGGATAGAATAAGAAATTAAAAAAATACCAAAATAGTAACTTGTAGAGAATATAGACACAAGAAATATGTTTATATTTACTAATTTAGTTCAGATTACAATGTATATTACAAAAGATACATTGCGGCTGCTCAGATGGGATAATTTTGAAACATCTAATATTTTACACATTTTCTTTATCTCATTTGTCTTCTCTTTTTCTCCACATCACCCTATACAAAGATTCAGAATGTCAATGAAAAATCACTTAATACCTCAAAACATTCACATTTATGTACAGTTCTCTAGTTGTTAGTACCACCACTCTCACCATTTTGTGAATTAGAATAGTCAACTAGCTCTTTTTAAAGTATAAAATCAGTCCGTGTATGGATTCTGATACCATATAAAGTTTCAGTATTTCCATGATTCCAGATTGACTTTGAAAGCAGTGGTTAGCATGGTGTCGTATTCATTACCTGAATGCCTTAGCTGTTTTATCTGCCCCAGTGATTCCTTTCAGACTGCATTCCTGAATTTTCTTCCATTTATTAATTCTTTCCTATTCACCTGCATTTTTCCTAGTTCTGTGAATAATTTCCCATGCCATACCTTAAGTGAACCTTTGTCATTTTAGTAATATGACTACAGACATTCTCTGACATTTATGTTGCTTTAATCTTAATCTTGGTAGAACTTTTGTTATATGAACAGTAGTCCGTTATACATCAAATTTATATTTACCTTAAATGTATAATGTGGCATTGTCCACAGAAACATTTTCTCATAAAACTCAGTAAAGATAAATAGTAAAAATATGTTGCACACAATGTATTGATTAACAGATGAATAGTTCTAGAAGAGAAATACAGGTTTTAATAAGCTCCAATTTTAACTCTAATTTCATACGGCTTTTGGCCTTTTAAGAGTTGTAAAGGCAATGCTAAACTATTAGAAATCCTTTTAGAAATATATCTTAAACATTCATCAAAAATATTTTCAATGTTATAAATGTCCACAATCTTAGTGAGGACTGCATTTTTTGTGTATTTTATATCAAGAAAAGGAAAAAGTTATTTTCATAATTAAAATAATTTTGTTATTAGTTTAAATTAGCAATCTATAAGGAATTTGGTTTTACTAAAAATTTGAATGTCTATTTTGTACAATATTTGGAAAATTTTATTCAACATGAGTTTGTACAAAGTATGAAAATTTTAAAGATGAATGCATCACATTCCAAAAATTTAACCATTTAGGTAATAACATTTGGCTGTGGTATATGTTATAGTTCAATAAATAATTCCATAATTTATTTAAAACTATAAGCATATTATAGTTTAAACAGTAGATATATTTTTAACATTTAATTTTATTTTCATGCTTGTTTGTAAAATTATTATCTTTCTATAAAAATCACATTAAGAATCTGTTAGGAAACCAATAAAAACCTTACTTCCTATTTAAGTTGACTCTAATATTTCTCTGGTTACAATATAAGAATAAAATGTTTACAAGAGTTATTTTCTTCCATACTGAGTCATAATCATCCTCACCATCTACTCAAAAATATACATTAACGAACAGAGGAATAAAGGCAAACTGTAATTTCTTTTTTAAAATTTTTCATGTGGTAAAGTGTAGCCCCCAAATCATTCGGTATTTAAAATCAATATTTGAGAGCTGCGGACGGCGCCGCGCCCACCACGGGCCTCAGCAGCTCCGCGCTGGGCACCCGGGGCACGCCGGCCACCGACCCCGTCCCCCAGCCGCGGACAGGGTTGGAGGGGGCGCTCCCGGCCCCGGCTTCGGCAACGGTTCGGACAACGCATGAGAGCGCGAGCTCGCGGCGCCCAGCAGCGACCTGGACCTGAACACCGACAGCTACTCCCAGGTGCTGCTGACCGCCGTGTCCCTGGCGCTCTTCGTGGTGGGCGCGGGGGGC
Organism: Perodicticus potto; assembly: GCA_963574655.1. Classification (NCBI taxonomy): domain Eukaryota; kingdom Metazoa; phylum Chordata; class Mammalia; order Primates; family Lorisidae; genus Perodicticus; species Perodicticus potto. The sequence goes on along the minus strand of CAUYRH010020670.1, from coordinate 4,929 downwards.
AACTCGGTGACGGCGTTCACGCTGGCACTCGTGAAGTCGCTGCAGGTCCTGCAGAGCACCGCGCACTACCCCCTGGGCAGCCTGGCGCTGTGGGACCTACTCATCTCGCTGCTGGCCCTGCCCGTGGAGCTCTACGACTGAATCTGGGTGCACCACCCCTGGGCAGTCGGCGGTGCAGGCTGCCGCGGCTACTACGTCCTGCGGGACACCTGCTTCTATGCCGCGGCCCTCAACGAGGCCAGCCTGAGCGTGGAGAGCCACCTGGCCATCTGCCACCCCTTCAAGGCCAAGACCCTCAGGTCCTGCAGCCGCACCAAGAAGTTCTTCAGCGCCACCTGGCTGGCCTCAGGCCTGCTGGCAGTGCCCATGCTGTTCACCATGAGCCAGCAGAATCGCCGCGCCGACGGCCAGCACCTTGGCGGCCTGGTGTTCACGCCCGCCGTGGGCACTGCCACGGTCAAGGCCGTCAGATAGAATGTCACGCGGCTGGAGTCGTACAACGAACAGCCTTTGAGAGCTGTTTCTCAGCAACATGCATCTGAGGTTCCTCCACATCTTACAGCTTGATGACTCCAGGTGATACCCTGCTGTCCGGACACACCATGGCTTGTTCACCATCCGCTCACCCACCGAAGGACATCTTGCCTGCTCCCAGATTTTAGCCATTATACATAAAGATCACAAAAACACTCAAAAAAATATTTTAGCAAACATGCCTTTAACAATTATAATGGCTTTTTCATGCCCATTAATTACATTGTCCTATAATCTAAGTATGAATTCATATTTTTACACTTACAAAAAATTATACAGAAAAGAACATTTTTCTAGATATCAGAAAGATCTTCCACTTTTAATAGTTATACAGAAACTACTTTTAAAGTGTCTAAATATGGCTATATATTTACAAATATAAATATGAATATAAATACTTGGCTTTATCCTTTTTTTCATCAAGTGAGAGTATAAGATTCTATGGTGAGGCACAACATACATAGTAACTGGTGCCCTGAAAAGTTACTTTTCTTTTCATGATGTCTCACATGAAACATGAAAACATGTTTCTTATGTTTTCTTCTATAGTTTTAGCTTTATTGTTATTTTAGGCTTTGCAAAAAGTAATTAATTCATTTAATAACTACTCTACTTAATATGGAAGGATGGGAAGCAGGCAAAGTTGATGTAAAGTTGGAAATTGTGAGGGCCTTTAACAGAGAGTTAAGGAAAATCAGCTAAGATTACACAAGTAAGAATTGTCAGTGCTGGAATTCAGTTAGACCCCCTAGAATTCAAAGACCCCAGTATTCATGGCTTTAACAATTACATCTGCTTCTAACAAACAATACAAGGAATCATTATGGAGGCCAAGCCAATGAGAAAGATAGTAGGAAGAGACCACTTTTCTGGGAGAATAGAGAAGTGTAATGTTCTTACCTTCCATCTTAAACTCACTATGAATTGATTACATGCATCATTCTCTTTTTTATCACCACCTCCCACCTCCCCCACCCCCCACACACAGTGCCCTAGACAAGGAACACATTCGGTAAGAAATTAAGGAACAGAGGGGTTGATGAAAGCACACCACACATAGCTACCGGACGTCAGCTTAGGACAAATTTTTGACTTTGCTCTGAAAGGCCAATTATAATAACACTAAATCTTATTTCAGAAAAATAACAAAAAGCATTTCTGATGTATTTTGAAAGCTGATCCTTTGGCTATTTCCCCCTTTTATCTCCGTACACTCCTCTATATTTGGGTATACATGCATAACTTTCATTCACTCACGCTATCCTATACACTAAAGACTAATAATGATATTGCTCTTTCTGATATTTACTTTTAAAAAATTCAGACTTAGGAACAAATTTATTCTCTCCTTGTCCTCAGTTTTAGTGCTTAGAGTTCAGCCACATTTTGAAAACTTAACCCCCCAAATACCGTGGATATACCATAGTATGTCCAAGGTGGATTTACAAACTAAAACATAAAAGCAACCCTAGGTTTCACATAAAAAAGTATATTTCGCTGTCAGAATACAGCTCCTGGCTGGCAAAGAGTAAGTATAATGAGCTACAGTTAAAAGGTATTGCAAAGAACATCCTGCCTGCTAATTTAAGCAATCGGATAAACTGGCCTGTCTCCTACAAGGTGAAGGACGCGTCAGAAACTTTAATGAACATCTTTCTGAATAGCAGTTATAAGCTTAGCTGCTCACCATGGAAGACTGATTAAGTTAGGGAGGATATTACCTTTTTATCCAGTCTTTCCTCTCACATACTTTGCCACTGAGATTGAACGAGCTAGTGTCTGCAGTGGAAAGATAGCATTGCTCAAAGCGTATGTGTCCTGTAAATCCAGATAGAATCATTTATCCTAGAAGCTCTTTATCTAGGTTCTTGCCAATGATTACATAGTTGTCCTCTACATACAAGTAAGTATTACAATATATTCCTTTCAATGGAGAAAGTGATGGAAATTATTCTTGGATAAAATAGTGTTTCAAAAGGAAAGTTTTTTTTTTTTTGTATTTCAATGCATTTGAGTGTGAATTTTGATTTCTCATAGGGTAAGTCAGAATCCCATTATATTCAAAGAGAAAATTGACTTTATTAGATTTATTCAAATGTCAAAGTTTTACAATTAATACTTATGACATACACATTATAAACAGTCTAAGTCACCAAATAAAGAATCACAAAAAAAATGAAATCATATTAAAAATTAATACAAGTGTTGTCCTTACAGAATAATAGAAATTTAAATGTCACCGGACATAATATAATTTATAGGGCATGTTCATCATTATCAAAAGAGCTTTAATAACCTACTAATAGATGCCTTCTCATTGTACTGGAACAGAAATGAACCAGGTTAATCCTTCTAGTAATTTCATAACTCCAAGTTTGTAAGAGTAAAACAAGTAATAATTTTCCATAAATAAGATTTCAAAGTAGAAACATATCATTTCTGGATAATTATTGTCACTATGTTTCCCTTTCAAAGGAAGAACACCTCTCATACCAAGGAAGACACTAATGTCAAAAATGGTTACATGCAGATGGTGTCAAAAATGTATACTCACTTTAAGAAAGAAAAAGAAGGGCAGCACCTGTGGCTTATCCAAATACCGAGGGTGGTGGGTTCAAACCTGGCCCCAGCCAGCTATAACAATGACAACTGCAACAACAACAACAACAAAAATGTATTAAAATTGTAATAATATATCCTTATGAAAGTCACGTTTGAGCCCTTCTTGTAATTGAAGAAGCCAAAAATTACTTGAGTATTACAATTTTAATATATTTCCTCTCCTTCCATAAATTTGTATACTTTTTTTGGCACCTTCTGTATATAGGCACACATTTACTCATATATGTAAGTATACTGCTTACATTTAGTGGGTTTGTAGATTACTTCTCAGTTTTAACTACTGTTCACTTGAAAAACAAATAATAAGCACTCACAATATGCCAGGCCCTGTTCAAGGCTCAGAGAATACATCAGTTTACAAAATAAACAGAAATTCACATTTTCATGAAGCTAGTGTGCTACTGAGGGGACAAAGATTATTTACAAAATAGTTTTATTGTAAGTATACACATAGTAGGTAGAATGGCGATAAGTACTAAGGAAAAGTAGAGCCAAAAAACAAAAACAAACAAAAAAAAAAACAAACAAAGCAAGGGAGACAGAGGTGTGAAGCACATTTATTTATTTACTTCTTTCATTTTTTTTACACAAAGCGAACAAGAAAAATGTTAAAATGTGTCCTGAGGTGGCAACATATTAGGCCTGTTTTAAAACTTGCCAGGTATGTTGGGGACATTTACCAAATGTTTCCTTTTGGGGTCCCCTAGGAGCAAAGTCTGAGAAGGCATTTGAGGTGATAATATATTCCTAATATCTTAGGAATAAACACTCGTGCAGTGACAGAAGAAACATAATTGAGCAGAGGATGAATATAAACTGCAATTCCATACAGACAAAACTTCCACCAATTTGGGTGGGAATTCTGGAATCTGCATTTGCCAGTTTGAATGTGCTTCATGGCTCTGTAATGTCTGAGCTTTTATTTCATCATTAGTTGGGCTAATGGGCTGCCCAGGGAGCAGTGTGACCTTGGATGAGGCAGCATTCTAAGGCTGAGGCAGACCCTGAAGGATCTGAGGTGGATGGGAAGTGGCCTGCTGACCTGACCTGTCTCTCCCAGAAGCTGGGCAGAGTCCCTCCATGAAGGGAGACTTGGGTAGCTAGTTGTCTGGTCTCCCCAACCAATCTGCTACCACTGTAAACCAAATGTTCGCAGGGGGATTTATTTTTTTCTTGTATGAGCAATGAGCCATCTGGGCCTCTGTCACTGTTAATGTGACTTTCTTCTCTGTCTGGACTTCATTTAGAATTTTTCTAAAAACAGAAGTTTTATAACTGGATCTTCATAATGTAGTGCATTTTACAACCCTTCAGTAAACCTTTGCTGAATTTAATAGCAGAGCTAATCTTCTGCTTGGTATGTTTTTTGTTCAACCCTGTGTTATTACTAAATCAAGAGATGTTCAGCAGTATCTCCAATTTTAAGCTAAAGAGGCTTTTTAAATGGTTGGAATCTCAATTAAATGACGTCAGTTTCTAAGACTTGCAATTTCAGCATTTGATTTTACTTTCTTCTCATATGATCATGTGGCCAATTTGTACGGGAAATTTTAGCATTCTTCAGTGTGCTAAAATGGTTGTTTGGAATTTCTATTAGTGCATGACTTTGACTATTGCTTTGATGTTTTTCTTTTTCTTTCTTTCTTTCTTTCTTTTTTTTTTTTTTTTTTTTTGCAAAATTACATTTAATAAATGTTAATAAAATCTTACAAAAAATAATTTGTTTACATGTGAGGGCGGGACTTTATTTTATAATACTAGTGTGTATTTATA
>CAUYRH010020667.1:0-12176 GCA_963574655.1 Perodicticus potto | reverse complement strand
AATTCTCCGTCCCCGAGTAGAAACTCTTAACTGCCAATCTCCACCGCTTTTGCCTTTCTCAGGGTGTCCAGAAGCTTCATGCTGTCTCCCTGTGCCCCCAAAGGGAGGTTTCTGGGCAGATCCCGCCTGCCAGAGATGCCTGAAGTCCTCTCTCCCCAGTCTCACTGTGCCCAGCCACAAGGAAGCTGTTACTCGGCCGCCATCTTGTTTCACCCCCTATTTTTAATTTTTATAAATTAGCCACCTAAAAGCCAATACTTCTGCCTCCTACAACTTAAATGTCTTCCTACTGAGTTGAATCTTACTTGCAGACATTTTTGTGAATATGGTTTACTGACCATGACGAAGGGGCCAATGTCAACCAGCAAGAACATTTCTGCGTCCAGACCCTCTCCAAGGAGGTAATTTGGTTCTTAAAACCATAGGTTTCGTTGTCTTCCATCTCTATGCAGCCCCCTCTGCCACCTGGTGGGATCGAATTCATCAGAAAAACCTAGACATTTACTAATCTGAAGGAAATTACTTTGAGTTTTTTGTTGTTTTGGTTTGTTTCTTTTTTTAAAGATGGGGTCTCAACATGTTGCCCAGGTTGTATTCAAATTCCTAAACTCAAGTAATCCACCCACTTCAGCCTTCTAAGTAGCTGGGACTGTAGTCACGTGCCACTGTGCACTGCTTCTGATTTTTATTTTAAATTCCCTGCAGAAATTCTGAAGCCTTTATTGAAGAAATCTATTAGTTAGACCATGAAAGATGGCTTGTATGTGTGTGCTTTTACCATCAATGGTTTGATTTACAGTGCTATAATGAAAATAGTCCCTTTTCTTTGCTGTGCTATTTGCCTAAGACATCTCCTTTAGACCTGAAAGAATCAAGCATGATATTGGTATTCCTACTTTTCTCTGTTTCTAATGCTTGCACTCCAGGACCTTATAAGTCATCATTACTTTGACAAAAGTAACATTATCACAGGGAACTTAGGCCTGCCTTTCCATATTCATGAGCAGGTGGGTTCTCTTCCTCCTACTTCCTTCATCATTTCCATCTTGGTTAGTAGTTCATGCCATTTTAGTTTTTTGATTGAGCTCTTATTCTTTGCATAGAAAAATAATAGATTCTTAGCCCTTTCTTCTTCATTTACCTCTTTCTTGGCAGGCTGGTAGTGTTGGTGTCCCTGTTCTTTCGTGTGTGACTAAAAGTGAATTAGGCTAATATTCATATTTTAACCTAGAGCACATCCAGGTTTTCCAGGTTTTAAAAGTCACTGCTTATAGCCCAGTGCAGTGGCTCAGGCCTGTAATCCTAGCACTCTAGGAGGCCGAGGGGGATGGATTGCCTGGACTCACAGAGACCTGAGCAAGACAGAGACACCATCTCTAAAAAAATAGCTGGGCATTGGGGTGGGCGCCTGCAGTCCCAGCTACTCTGGAGACTGAGGCAAGAGAATTGCTTGAGCCCAAGAGTCTCAGGTTGTTGTGAACTATGACCCCATGGCACTCTACCCAGAGTGACAGAGTGAGACTCTGTCTCAAGAAAAAAAAAAAAAAAGAAAGCACTGCTTATAGTTTACTAACATGGCATACACCTATAACCCAGCTGCTCAGGAAGCTGATATGGGAGGATTGCTTGTGCCCAGAAATTTGAAACCAGCCTGAGCCAACATAACAAGACCTGTCTCAGATATAAAAACTAAATAAACATAAATATAAAAAGAAAAGACTAGAAACAAATATAAAACAAGAGGTGCTATCTTTATTTAGTGGTAAGATGGGCATATATGTATTTGCACATACTTTTCTATATTTTCTAAAATTTCTATAATGAGCATATAAAACTTTAATATTAGAAAAGATTTTTCAGGCTTGGCGCCTGTGGCTCAACGGGCTAAGGCGCCAGCCACATACACCTGAGCTGGCGGGTTCGAATCCAGCCCGGGCTGCCAAACAACAATGACGGCTGCAACCAAAAAATGGCCGGGCGTTGTGGCGAGCGCCTGTAGTCCCAGCTACTTGGGAGGCGGAGGCAGGAGACTCGCTTGAGCCCAGGAATTGGAGGTTGCTCTGAGCTGTGACGCCACAGCACTCTATCCAGGGTGACAGCTTAACGCTCTGTCTCAAAAAAAAAAAAAAAAAACCTGAGACACTGCAGTTGCCAATGTATTTACTCCCTTTTCCCAGCCCCACCCTAGTTTACCACCAGTGAAAGTCCGTGCACTGCGCTCTGGGGGGTATTAGTGCTCTTCCTACTGCTAGATGGGGTCTTTACTCCAGCCAGATGGGCAACAAAACCCCAATTTAGAGACAGTTCCCAGAGCGCTAAACAGGCATGAGCCACCCTGCTGTTGCTGTCCCTGGAATGGCAGAGGGGGAGTGGGGCACACTCAGGGTAATTTTTACTGAAAAAAATCCATGCACAAATGGACCCGTGCAGTTCAGACCTGTGTTGTTCCAGGATCAACTGCAATAGCTACCTCACAAGATATGCAAAAAGGCCAATAAAAAACCAAGTACAGTTTGTGAACTGTTAAGGAGATAATTCTTTTAGTCTGAATTCTGGAGCAGTCTCCTCATTGTCTTTCTATTATGCTCCCAGCCCTTTCTCATCTCAAGAATAGAAGTTTACTTTTCTACCAAGATTTATCTTTAAAATCAATCTTATTGCTTCTTGAAAAAGTTGCAATTATGGCTGGGTGAGGTGGCTCATGTCTGTCTAGTACTCTGGGAGGCTGAGGCAGGAGGACCCCTTGAGCTCAGGAGTTCCAGACCAGCCTGAGCTCCACTAAAAATAGAAAAATGAGTTGGGTGACGTGGCAGGCGCCTGTAGTCCCAGCTACTTGGGAGGCTGAGGCAGTAGGATAACTTAAACCCAGAAGTTTGAGGTTGCTGTGAGGTGAGCTAAATGGATGCCACTGCACTCTACCACAGGGCAACAGAGTGAGATTCTGTCTCAAAAAAAAAAAAAAGGTTGCAGTTATGACATTGAGATGTAACTAATTTATTATGTACATCTCTAGGTTATTTTTCTCCTTAGATTAATTTCTAAAATAGGTCCTTCAATAACTAAAGATCTTTTAGTTATTAATCTGAGACTTTATAAAAAATAAACCTTGATAATTTACCACTCTTAAAAATTGGAAACAGCTCTCAAAATTTTTTATTCGTTCAAAGGAGTCATAAGTGAATCATGTAATAGTAAAAATTCTCACTAGATGGAGCTAGTTACAAATAAGTACTTTTCCACATAAATCTCAATTTCCAAGGTTATGTCAAATTTGACAAGTATACACACATATACTAAGGGTTGTCTTAATCTATCTGATCAATATGAATGAATATATTTGTGAAACCCTGAACTATTTTCCATTGGAAATAGCATATTTTATATTAAAATTCTATAGTGAACTTAAGTATTTCCTTCTTACCTTTCCCAAACATTTGGGGACATTTGAAATGTTTGCGCAGTAATTCTAATGCATTTAATTGGGATGTCACTTTGTGTGTTGAGGACAGAACCAGCTTCTGTGATCTGTAAGTTTTCCTCCAACTCTAACCTTGTGAGCCATCACACGATGAAGTTTGGTATATAAAATGTAAAATTTATACAATGATTTGAAATATATTATCCCAGAGTTACTTTAAAATACTTTTGTAATGCATGGAGCTATACCATGGTGAAGGGTAAGGAATTTAGCATATCTCAGTTTGATTCATTGTGTAAACTGAGGCAACTTAAGAATAGAACACCATCTTTAAAGGTGATTTATCCTATTTATTTAGTGCTCTTCATATGTTATTAGCTACATAAAGCCCTCATTTTCAAAATCGAAGTTGTGGTGGGAGAACTAGTTCCCAAATTTTTCCAGGTGAAACTTTGTATTATTGCTGGATATATTTTATTTATTTATTTTTTTTTTTTGAGACAGAGCCTCAAGCTGTCATCCTGGAGAGAGTGCTGTGGTATCACAGCTCACAGCAACCTCCAATTCCTGGGCTCAAGCAAGTCTCCTGCCTCCGCCTCCCAAGTAGCTGGGACTACAGGCGCCCGCCACAACGCCCGGCCATTTTTTGGTTGCAGCTGCCATTGTTGTTTGGCGGGTCCAGGCTGGATTCGAACCCACCAGCTCAGGTGTATGTGGCTGGCACCTTAGCCACTTGAGCCACAGGCGCCGAGCCATATTGCTGGGCATTTTGTTTGTTTGTTTTGTTTTGTTTTGTTTGAGACAGAGTCTCTATCAACCTGGGGTTAAGTGCTATGACGTCATAGTTCACAGCAACCTCAAGCTTCTGGGTTCAAGAGATCTTGCTTCAGTTTTTCTATTTTTAGTAGAGACGGGGGTCTTACTCTTGCTCAGGCTGGTCTTGAACTCCTGAGCTCAAGCAAGACACTCATCTCACCCTTCAGAGTGCTGGGATTATAGGTGTGAGCTACCAGGCTTGACTATTGTTGTTTTACTGAACCATCCCAAATATTATTTTATCTGTTGCTATTTTTTTTTAATTTCATTGACTTCTAAAATCTGAAAGTTTTCTACTTTTTTTTACTTTAATTTCTTGTCTTGGTGAAGACTGAGATATAATAACGAGAAGTAAGCAGGAAGGAGATTAGAGTCAATTGCAACATGGCGCAAAATATAAGCCTGCAGATCCGAAGTTGGTCAATCAGGATTCCAAATCTCAGTTATACCAGTTATTAGCCATGTGGTCTGGATAAATTTCATAACCTTTTGAAGCTTCCCCATCCTCAATGTGTAAAATGGAGATATAGCCTGCTGCACTCAATATAGTACTTCACAAGTAAAAAGCCTTCAAAACATGTTGGCCATGATAATGGTCAGGGAGGTGGAATGGCAGAATCCCAGGCTGAGTTCCTAGGCCTGAAAATCAATGACCTCAGAGGTCACTAGACCTAATCCTCTTCCTTTTGTTCCTTTGTGTTTTTTTTTCTTTTTAAGACAGAGTCTCGGCTCAGCATCTGTGGCTCAAGCGGCTAAGGCGCCAGCCATGTACACCTGAGCTGGCAGGTTTGAATTCAGCCTGGGCCCGCCAAACCACAATAATGGCTGCAACCAAAAAAAAAAAAAAAAATGGGGTGGTGCCTGTGGCTCAAAGGAGTAGGGCGCCAGCCCCATATGCGGGAGGTGGTGGGTTCAAACCCAGCCTTGGCCAAAAACTGCAAACAAAAAAAAATGGCCGGGCTTTCTGGCAGGCACCTATAGTCCCAGCTACTTCAGAGGCAGAGGCAAGAGAGTTGCTTGAGCCCAGGAATTGGAGGTTGCTGTGAGCTGTAATGCCACAGCACTCTATCCAGGGTGACAGCTTGAGACTCTGTCTCAAAAAAAAAAAATACCGGGGTAGAGTGCCATGGTGTCATAGCTCACCGCAACCTCAAACTCTTGGGCTCAAGTGGTCCCCCTGCCTCAGCCTCCAGAGTAGGGACTACAGGCACCCACCATAATGCCCAGCTATTTTTCTATTTTTAGCAGAGATGGGGGTCTCAGGTTCTCACTCTTGCTCAGACTGATCTAGAACTCCTGAGTCAAGCAATCTCCCAAGCCACAGAGTGAGACTTTGTCTCCAAAAACAAAAAAAGATTTCATCGCCAGGCACAGTGGCTCACACCTGTAATCCTAACACTCTGGGAGGCCAAGGTGGGAAAAGGCCTGAGCTCAGGAGTTCAAGATCACCCTGAGCAAGAGCAAGACCCCATTTCTAGTAAAAACAGAAAAATTAGCTGAGTGTTGTGTCAGGAGCCTACTTGGGAGGCTGAGGCAAGAGGATCGCTTGAGCCCAGGAGTTTTAGGTAGCTGTGAGCTAAGGCCATGGTACTCTTGCGCTGGCAACAGAAAAAGACTCTGAAAAAAAAAAGAGTTCATGCAAATCACTAAGAAAATCACTGGCTCAGGGCCTATACCTCAGTGGCTAGGGCACCAGTCACATACACTGGGGTAGCCGGGTTCGAACCTGGCCCAGGCCAGCTAAACAACAATGACAACTGCAACCAAAAAAGAGCCGGGCATTGTGGCAGATGCCTGTAGTCACAGCTACTTGGGAGGCTGAGGCAAGAGAATCACTTAAGCCTAAGAGTTTGAGGTTGCTGTGAGCCGTGATGCTACAGCACTCTACAGAGGGTGACATAGTGAGACTCTACTTCAAAAAAAAAAAAAAGAAAGAAAGAAAAAAAGGAAAACCCTAAAACTGCAGTAGGGAATTGAGTAAATAATATAAAAAAGGTTTTTCAGAAGAGGAAATACAAATGAATAAGAAACATGAAAACATTACCCTTGCTAGAAATTAAATTAAAGCAAAAGTTTTAGTGGCAAAATGCTCTGCTTTTTCTATAAAGTTACAAAGATTACAAAAATAAGTAATCAGTGGTAATGAGGATATAATAATAGAAGCACTCTCACCTATGTTAATCAGTATCACATTTCTGGAAACCCATTTAACACTAACAAGCATGTTTAAAAATTCTGCCTTTAAACCCAGTTTATCTATTATACACAGTACTAGTTTATTGCCACATAACAAAGTACCCTAACACTTAGCACTTTAAAGATAATAACAATTATTATTTCACATACTCAGTAATCTGGGAGCAGCTTGGCCTACATGGCTGTGGCTCAGGGCTCTTCACAAGGTTTCATTCAAGCTGTTGGCCAGGGTTTCGGTTGTATGAAGGCTTGGCTGGGGCTGGAAGATCTGCTCCCAAGACGGCTCATTCACAAAACAGTTGGCAGGAGGCCTCAGCTCCTTACCACATAGACCTCTCCAGAGGAATGCTAAAGGTTGCACAACATGTCAGCTGCCTTCTGCCAGAGCAAGTGATTCAACAGAGGGGAGAACAAGGAAGAAGCCACAATAGCTTTTGTGACCAAGCCTCAGAAGTCACCATTTTTGCAACATTCTACAGGTTACACACACACACACACACACACACACACACACAAAGCTCCGTTCACTGTATGTGTGGAAGGGACACTTACACAAGGGCAGGAATACCAGAAAAGAGGACCAAATTGGGGGCTGGTCAACAGTCACTTTATGGAAATCTCATTTGATCAAATAAACTCAAGTGCAGACAAAAGTTTATTCATTAAGATATTCACTATAGGGTGGCGCCTGTGGCTCAGCAAGTAGGGCGCCGGCCCCATATGCTGAAGGTAGCGGATTCAAACCCAGCCTCGGCCGAACTGCAAAACAAAACAATAGCCGGGCATTGTGGCAGGCACCTGTAGTCCCAGCCATTCAGGAGGCTAAGGCAAGAGAATCGCCTAAGCCCAGGCTTGGGTGGTTTAGGCGAGCTGTGTGACCCCACGGCACTATACTGAGGGCGAAAACGTAACACTCTGTCTCTAAAAAAAAAAAAAAAAAAAAAGATATTCACTATATAAAAATCACTGCTTCACCCTGTCAATTTAACAAGGAATGTCTGTGCCAATAAAATGTTTCTCCTTCAAAAAAAAGATATTCGCTGTAATAGCTGGGCATTGTGGCCGGTGCCTCCTATAGTCCCAGCCACTTGGGAGGCTGAAGTAGGAGAATCGTTTAAGCCCAAGAATTTGAGGTTGATGTGAGCTGTGACACCACAGCACTCTACCGAGGGCAACATAGTAAGACTCTGTCTCAACAACAACAACAACAACAAGGTGTTCACTATAATAATATTTATTTATTTATTTATTTTGAGACAGAGCCTCAGGTTGTCACCCTGCATAGAGTGCCGTGGCATCACAGTTCACAGCAACCTCCAATTCCTGGGCTCAATCGAGTCTCTTGCCTCCGCCTTCCAAATAGCTGGGACTACAGGCGCCCGCCACAACGCCCGGCCATTTTTTGGTTGCAGCCATCATTGTTTGGGGGGCCCGGGCTGGATTCGAACCCGCCAGCTCAGGTGTACGTGGCTGGAGCCTTAGCCCATTGAGCCACAGGCGCCGAGCCTGTAATAATATTTATAATAGTGAAAATAGAATAATAAAACATTCACAACAGAGTGGGTGAAGTAAATTATAGCATATATAGCCAATGGAATAAGATATTCAATTATATGCTATATTGCTTGCATCATGTAAAATAGATATCATTTTCACATTTCTGTATATATTTACATGCGTAGGAAAAGAATGAGAAGAACACTGTGCAGCGCTCATCGAGTAGGGCGCCGGCCCCACATACTGAAGGTGGCGGGTTCAAACCTGGCCTCGGCCTAACTGCAAAACAGAAAAATAGCTGGGCATTGTGGCGGGTGCCTGTAGTCCCAGCTACTCGGGAGGCTGAGGCAAAGAATCACCTAAGCCCAGGAGTTGGAGGTTGCTGTGAGCTGTGTGACGCCACGGCACTCTACCGAGGGCGATAAAGTAAAACTCTGTCTCTACAAAAAAAAAAAAAAAAAAAGAATGAGAAGAACACACATTAAATATCAATGACTTCTACCTCTGGGTAATGGGATTGTGAGTTATTATTTATTTTTTATACTTTTCTCCATTTTAAAAATCTTCTAAAATGAGTGTATGTTATATAGATAATCAGAAGCAATCCTTCGGAAGACTTACAAATACTATTGGGACGCAATACCTATAGTCTAATGGTAAAAAAGTAAAAAGAAAAGGGCAGCACCTGTGGCTAAGTGGGTAGCATGCTGGCCCCATATACCGAGGGTGGTGGGTTCGAACCCAGCCCAGCCAAACTGCAACCAAAAAATAGTTGGGCATTGTGGAGGGCACCTGTAGTCCCAGTACTTGGGAGGCTGAGGCAAAAGAATTGCTTAAGCCCAAGAATTTAGGTTACTATGAGCTGTGACACCATGACACTCTACCGAGGGTGATAAAGTGAGACTCTGTCTCTAAAAAAAAAAAAAAAAGTAAAAAGAAAAACAAAGCCCAAGAATTTGAAGTTACCGTGAGCTGTGACGCTACAGTACTCTACCGAGGGCGATAAAAAAAGACTCTGTCTCTAAAACAAACAAACAAAAAAAAAAGTAAAAAGAAAAAAAAAAACAAAATAAAATCCAGAAAAACTCACTGATTAGTAATTACCAAAATTATTTCATTTTCAGCCCAAGACACTGCAAAATCACTTTATGATTATTAGTCTGTGTATGTATTATGCACACAAGTTAAACAAAAGCGACAACACAACACATATTTTTAGAATATCTTGTAGAGCTTACAAAGCACATTCACAGTAATTTACTTGATAAAACAGAATACTTCTGCAATTAACACCCCTCCCAGCTATTTATATCACCCTTGAGCTGTCTGAAAAATGCCCTTTGTTAATTGTAACTGAACTGAGCCACATTCTTCCAGGACAAATGGCTTACAACATTCACTGAGGAAAGCAATCAATTGTATGTGTGGACACCCCAGGGCAGAATTTGTTTAAGAGAAATGAAATATGCTGGAGTTGAATCTTTTCCTACTCTGGCTAATGGTTATCACTTTGTATTCTTTTCATAGCTCTACTACACAAGTCCCGAAAATACTGAGCTTAAACCTGCTGACGAGAAGCAAGTAATCTCATTCTTCCAAGATGCATTCATTCTTTCAGGTCAATAGGGTCACATTGCAAGATACTGAACGTTACTGCACAACAGGATTAGAAAGTTCATAATTGAATCTGCCTAGCTAAGTACCGTAGCTGCTCAGTTGTCCTCACCGGAACTTTGTGGAAGGGTGTATTTTCATTTATTTCTTGCCAGATTTTTTAAGTATGACATGTTGTAGTGCTAAAACTAAGTAATTTTCCCATGAGGGGGAAACAACTACCTTAGTGGCTATTATATATCTTCTACTTTACTTATTTAAGAAAACACAAAAAGGTATTACCAGGTGAATAGAATGCTTTATTCTGAATCTAAATGCTGAGGCAAATTTTTAGAAGGTGTACAATCAAGAAAAAGAAGGAAATTGGGGTAATTTTCCAAGGATCGAGGGTGTGGTTATAAGCACAGGAATAAAGGAAAGAGATAATAATTTCAATTACAGACCTAATGCCTAAATAATAAACGGCACAGCTGACAAGGTGTCTGGTTGATAGAGTGGGAAAACCACTAATACAGGCTTGAAAGGAGAGTTTTTTCATGCTTGAATTATCTGGTTTGTTGGATTTAACGATATAATCGCCAGCTTCTATATAGAACTTAGTACACCGTATACGTACTGAGAGAGGTACATATACCTCAGAGTATCCACTTGGTCTCCACTGGTGGCAGCCTCTGACTAGCTGCCAACAGACTGTCACGCTTCACATTACTAGCAATCCATTATAGTAGATGGCAAAAACAAACAGCCACAAGTCTTTGCAACAACTTTGGTCAAGATGTTCTGCAACCCTTGAACCTAGCCTATCCTCATGACTTGCTTTGGACAATAGGATATTAGCAAACGCGATGCCAACAGAAGCCTGAAAAGCACTTATGCAATGGGGCTTGTCCTCTCTTGCTGCTTTTGGAAATAAGCTGCCAAGTGGGGCTGAGATGTCTCTTCCATTTCAATAACTATTGCGCAAGACCTTTCTGGTAAAAGTATTGGTTTCACTAAAATGTTGTTTTTGATAGTAGATATTTATATTTACGTGACAAAGAGATGTCAAGAACATGAATATTCCATTTCTGTCTATGCCTTGGAGGACAAGAAAGTAAAGAAGAAACAAGGCAATGACCTTAAGTACACCTAACAGGGTCTCAACATACAAACAGATCGTATAATAATGGTTATTTATAAATCAGTAGCCTGGATTTTAGAACATGTATCCACACATCTGTCACAGTGCCTGGCACATAGCTGGTGCTCAAAAAATTGTTCTTCAACAAATGAGTAAACACACAAAATACAAATGGCTGCTTATCTTCCCTGCCTGATAACAAGAAAGAAACTTGATGTGCTTGGTGATGGTTAGTTCTATATGTCAAATTGGCTAACCATAGTGCCCAGTTTACTCAACTAAACAGAAATCTAGGTGAAGGGGTTTTTTTTTGTTTGGTTGTTTTGAGACAGAGTCTCACTTGAGTGCCATGATGTCATAGCTCAGAGCAACCTCAAACTCCTGGGCTCAAGCAACCTCAAACTCTTGCCTCAGCCTCTGGAGTAGCTGGGACTACAGGTGCCCGCCACAATGGGCCGGCTGTTTTAGAGACGGAGTCTCGCTCTGGCTCAGGCTGGTCTCCAACTCACGAGCTCAGGCAGTCCACCTGCCTTGGCCTCCCAGAATGCTGGGATTACAGGAGCAATAGGAGAAGATATTTTGTAAATATATTTAACATCTACAAATAATTAAGTGAAAGAAATTATCCTTGACAATCTGGGTGGGCCTCATTCAATCAAATTTAATTTTTTTTCTAAAAATTGAAAGATGTCCTGGGTGTGGGACACAATTACAACAGAGACTTTAACTAACAAATGCAAACATTGTAACCTAATCATTTGTACCCTCATATTAATCTGAAATTTTAAAAAAATTGAAAAAATTTTGAAAGGCAGAGAAGGGTAAATGGAGTAAAAGTATTCAGAGTCCTTGACTCAGCGCCGATGGCTCAGCAGCTAGGGCACCAGCCACATACACCAGAGCTGGCGGGTTTGAATCCAGCTCGGGCTTGCCAAACAAAAATGACAACTACAACCTAAATACAGCTGGGCCTTGTGGTGGGTGTCTCAAGTTCCAGCTACTTGGGAGGCTGAGGCAAGAGAACCCTTAAGCCCATGAGTTGGAGGTTGCTGTGAGCTGTGATGCCATGGCACTCTACCCAGGGCAACAGCTTGAGGCTCTGTCTCAAAAAAAAACAAAAAAAACTGCTCCAAAAGGAGGCAAGAAAAATGAGGGGAAAAGAAAATAAAACAGGTGGGATAAAACAGAAAACAAACAGAAAGATGATAGACTTAAATTCACATATGTGTATACAGAGGATGCCAAAAAAATATATACTCTCCTTTTTTTTTTTTTTTTTTTTTTTTTTTTATAGAAAAAGTTTAACTTTATTTCACAGTTCCAAGGCAACACCAACCAAAAAATGGCCGGGCGTTGTGGCGGGTGCCTGTAGTTCTAGCTACTTGGGAGGCTGAGGCAGGAGACTTGCTTGAGCCCAGGAATTGGAGGTTGCTGTGAGCTGTGATGCCACAGCACTCTATCCAGGATGACAGCTTGAGGCTCTGTCTCAAAATTAATTAATTAATTAATTAATTA